>CAAKHD010013892.1:6892-23353 GCA_901007705.1 Fistularia tabacaria
TCACTGGGCCGGGGCAGTGAGCGGAACCGAGGCCTCTGCCCGACAGCGGCGTGGGTTCCAATGAAACAGACGGACAACGACTGACAAAGAGTGGAGCCATGGAGCACGATGGTCACACACACACACACACACACACACACACACACACACACACACACACACACACACACACACACACAGGGAGCCCGTCCCTCACTGGCTATCTCCAAGGTCGGATTTTCCCCCTCACGAAGCGTCCGGAGGAGGTCCTCCTCAGGCCGCACTCCCACCTGGCGTCCTCCCGGAGCGCCCTCTCCCTCTCCTCCCTCCGCCGGCGCTCCCTCTCCCTGCGGACCCTCTCCCTGCGCCTCCTCTCCCGGACGTCCCGCGGTAGCAGCCGGGGCAGCCTGCTGGGGATGTCCCTCCTCAGGAGGCCCAGGCCTCGCAGCTTGAGCTGCACCGCCGGCGGGAGCCCTCTGAGGAGCCGCCCGGCCAGCTTCAGGACCACGGAGTTGGCCAGGTCCGCCAGGACCCCGATGGGGCGCCTGCCGAAGCGGCGGATCCACAGCAGAGCCTTGTCCAGAGAGGACGGGCCGCCGCGGCGGGCCGGGTACTCCGCGTGCGAACTCCTGACGGGAACCGGGATTTTGGACTGGCGCGCGCCGCAGTTGCGGCCGGCTTTGGGGAACATCTCGTAGAGGTTCCTCTCGGCCGCGCCGCCCAGCAGCGACTGGCACACGGCGAAGAGCGGCCGCGGGAGGCGGAACAGGAAACGCATGCACAGCCGGTTGAATTTGCGGGGGGCTTGCTGGAGGAAGCGGCGGGCCGGCTTCACCACCAGCACCACCAGCAGGTAGAGGGAGAGGAAGAGGGAGGGGGAGCTGAGGAACGAGGCCGAGATCAGAATCATGGGGACGTAGTAAATGCCCAGGCTGAAGGACAGCCCCAAACAGAAGAGGCCGTTGGCCCACAGGCTGATCCGCAGGTACGTGGAGAGGGACAGCGAGCAGCAGGAGCGGAGGAACAGGTAGGAGAAGAACATGGCCAGGAGGGCGAGCTCGGCCGACATGAGGACGGAGGCGAGCGAGGGCGGCGCCGGGCAGCGGCGCAGCGACAGGAGGAAGATGGAGAGCAGCAGCAGCGTGAGGTTGGAGGGCTGAGCGGCGGCGGACAGGGAGAGCAGGAGGCAGACGGCGTGGGAGAAGAGCGACGGGAGGGAGGCGGCCGGGGGGGCCGGCGGGGCCGGGACGGGGTCCAGCCACTCCGGGGAGTCGGGGAAGTAGAACTCGGACAGCTCGTCCGGCTCCTTCGGCCGCAGACGCCGCCGCTCCGGGGAGATGAGCTCCGACGGGCAGCCGTCGGCCACTCCCCGGCCCTCTTCCTCCTCCTCCTCCTCCTCCTCCTCCTCCTCTTCCTCCTCCTCCTCCCACTGCAGCCCCTCCACCTCCCTCTCCTCCGTTCCTTTTGGGCTGACGCCCCACTCCTCCGTCTCCTCTCCCTTCCCTCGGTCATGGCTTCTCGTCGGCGCCACCGTCTCCGGGTCCTCCTCACCCTCAACCGCCGGCTCGCCCGCGCCCTCCTCTTCCTCCAACTCGGGGAAAACGCCGGCGTCTCCCGACACCGCTTCTCCTCCTCCTCCTGCTCCTCCGTCCTCCAGCGGACCCTCCACCGAGTGGACCTTTATGGAAGCTGGCGTTTGGCGCTGTGACTCTTCTTCTACCAGCCCCGCCTCCCCCTCTGCGGATGGACTCCCTCTCTCTTCAGGAGACCCCTCGCCCTGCGTGGCGCTCTCACTCACTTTGAGGCTTTTGGGCTGCTGGCGGACCTCCATGGCGTGTTTCTGACGTAGCTCCTGCTCGCGCCTCTTGTTGTACTCCATCTGGTTGGTGAGCTCCGTCTGGTGCTGCGTGCGGATCAGCTCGGCCCGCGTCCGCTGCACCAGGCCCAGCTGGCGGAACTCCAGCTCCTGGGTGGACTCGTGGTGACGCAGCAGCATGGCGCACTCCAGGTCCTTCAGAGTCTGCTTCTTGTTCAGCTCCTGAGGAAGTGAGGAGGGACGGGGGGGGGGAGGAACAAACAAAAACAAAAAATTCAGCACAAGAAACGGACGAGGAGGAGAGCGTGGAGGAGAGCGTGGAGGAGAGCGTGGAGGAGAGCGTGGAGGAGAGCGTGGAGGAGAGCGCCCGGGTCGCACTGAGCCGACTGGCTCCACCCTGAATGCTACAATGCTATGCTACATGTAACTTTGCTCCACTTTGTCTAATCTTCATTTACGGACAGTGTGAAGCCGCTCCTCTTTCTAAAACCATCTAACCGTCTCCGAATGGCTTTGAACGCCTCTATAGACGCCTCTTCCGACGCCTCGTCCGCTGCAACGAATCCCCGTGAAGGTCTCCCGCCTTCTCCCAGACGATGCTCTCCGTCACCGCATCTCACCCACAACCACTTCTCCGTCTCCTCCTGGACCAGTCCATCTCACGCACACCTCGCTCCTGTTTTTTCATGATTCTCTCTGGGCTAGCTAGCAGCAAGCGGCGCGTCCCACTGTCTTTAAACGCCACTTCGAGGACAGCGGCGTCCACGTGGGTGTCAAACGCTCATTCCCGCTCGCCGCTAACTCAGATCCGGGCTCCGATCACAAAGCTGCACATCCACCGGGTGACGGCTCGGCTCTGCGGAAAACACCACCGCTTTGGAAGCATCGCTTAAAAAAACATCCAACTCACGTCAACGACGGTCACACCTCACCTCTCGGAGAAGGTCCTGCTCCAGGTTGTGTCGCGACAGCAGCATCTTCCTCTTGTACTGGCGGCACTGCAGCTCGTAATACTGCCTCTGCCGCCGCAGCAGCCCGGACTCTTCCTCCGCCTGGAGCTGCTGCAGACACTCTTTCTGGTGCACGAGCCACTCCTGCTTCTCCCGCTTCGGCGTGGACTGGTTCTCGTTCAGTTCCTTGGGTGAGAGGAGAGCGATGTAGCTCAATGCTGGACGGCGGGTGAGGGGCGACAAGAGGCGAGCGGACGAAGAAGCCACCTCCTTCAGCTGCTCCTTGCGCTGCCGATACTGCCGTTTCTGGGATTCCAGCAGGCTGGTCAGTTCCTTCTTCTGCTGGGTCAAAATGTGCTGCTGGAACTTCTTCTCCTCAGTCAGAACCGCCTTGGTCTGAGAAGAAGAAGCAGGGGGTTAGCCAAAGATGCTCTCGGCGTCCCGCTACCGCCCTCTGCTCCAAGAGGTTTACCTCTTTGTCCAGGATTGCCAGGTGCTTCTTCGATAGCTTCTCTCCCTCCATGGAGAAGCTGTTCCTCTGATTTTCCAGCTCCTTGTCCAGTCTCAGCTGGTGCTCGTCCATCTCCGACTTCAGCTTGTTTTCCAGGCCCATCAACTGCTTCTGGTGCTGCCGTCGCATCCGCTTGTAGCTGAGAGGGAGCAGACGTTTTATAGATCCCAATAGAACAAATACTGTGTACGTTATAGACGACAGAATACAAAAATGTGCAGGGAATGGTTGTGGAAATAAGAGGGGGAGAGCGGGAGATGTGGGTAAAGTGAGGAGTCCTGGAGAATGGGTCAAGACAATGTAAAAGTTGCACAGATGAGAGTGGTAGGTAGGCCTCCGGGGGTCCTTACCCGGACATCTGCTCCCTCAGGGCCGAGCCCTGCTCGTGCTCCTGGATCTGACGGGTGACCAGCGAGGCCGTCCGGATGGTGGCGAAATGGTCCCGGCCTCGACGGCGCCTCCCTCCTCCGCCCCCTCCCCCTCCGCCGGCGGAGGAGGAATCCCGCTGCGAATCCACCTCCGGCTGGTAGGGGTCGTCGTAGATGTTGTCGTGGCTCTGAACGGAGACGCGGAGGAGAAGGCGGCGGATGAATAACCTTCGGCGAGACACCCGATCCCGAGCCTTGACCCAGCTGTCCTGCCGGGGGTGCAGGTTTACATCCCTGGACTTTTTTTTTTTTTCCGCTGTAATAAAGCAGCGGCAGAAGTGACGACCAGAGGAGGCGCCCTCCTGTTACCCGAGTGCGAGAGACCCTCATGCTTCCTCAAGCTTCTCACACCGGAAAAAAAGGCCTGAGACGGGTTCGGGAGCGACAGGTCTGGGCGGCACGTGAGCCATCGGCGGCACTGACCAGGGGCTTGTGCAGGACGGAGCTGTTGGAGGTGACGGTGTGCTCCCCCTCCTGCATCATGACCATCTCGCCGCTGTCGTCGGAGCCGTCCGCCAGGCTGTTGACGGAGCTGCTCTGGGAGCTGGCGCTGATGGACATGGACGGCAGCGAGTGGGAGCTCTCCATGCTGTTGACGGTGCCGGTGCGCAGCATGTACTGCTCCACGTCCTGGGAGACACGGGGACACAGGCGGGGGGGGGGGCTCCTTATCACACGAGATCTTTCAGGATGTATTTAGTGTTTAGCTTTAATATTTGTGCTCGAATACACCACGGTGCAGGTGCAGGTGTTTCACAGCGCTGGGCAGGACCAGCGCTGTGAAACACCGGCCCGACGTTTCCTGAATTCCTTGACTTCCTTTGGTGGGAACGGCCGACTGGAAGGCCGAAAAGCTCTTTGTATTGGAAAGGAAGCGGCGCATAGCTGACAACATATACTGAGGAGCGCAACACAAAGGCAGGATGGATGCAGGACCCGGCCGCCCGCGTCCTCCTCAGGATCCTCCGTCCTGTGTCTTCCTTTTCGAGAGGCAGACGGCGTGTTTGCCGTGTGTCAAACGGATCTATTTCTCTGAGCGCTTGGATCGACATTTCCAAAAACCTCGAAAAGAGGCCTGGTCACGCCTGCGCGGAGCAACAGGTGACATCTGATGCCGGTAAATGTTGAAAAGCCGGTTAAAAGCCCACTGTCACGGGCGACGTGTCGTCGTGTTTGAAGTGAACACAAAAGGTTTTGTGTGCCACTCATTTACACTTCCAAGATGTTCTGTGAAGCAAGCACACACACACACACACGCACGCACGCACACACACACACGCACACACACACGGCTGGACCAGCAACCACAATGGACGACAGGACAGAACAAAACAAACTTGGAGGAAGTGGTGGAACATCAGTGTGTGTTCATGACGCTGACAATTCCAGTACACGTGGACAGAAAAGCCCGTCCTGTTAAGTGAACCCTCAGAGTCCCATCACAGAAGACTGAATAGCCGGCGTCAGTCAGCGCTCTGAACCCCGTACAACCGGTTTGAACCTGAAGTGGATCAAACTGGAGGCCCGGAATCCCCATTGCAAGGGATTCTGTGCTGCTTCTCATCTGCAGACAAACACAGCACCCCAGAATGCACATTCAAGCTACTGCCGTCCTTTTCCAGCTCTCCTTGAAGCAGCGGGGAGAATCGGATGTGAAGGAATGACGGTAGGTTGCGACGCCGTGTCCTTCTGAAGAAGCACGGTGGACAAAATGGGATGCACCGCAGCTCGAACCGTCGAAGACGACGTAAAGGGCTGCTGCTGCTTTGGGAAAACCCTTAAAACCCGGATCTGCCTGGGAAACGAACGCAGTTCCGACCTCCTTTCTTGCATTCCTTTCCAAATCTCCTTCCTACGTTCTGCCCCCTCTCCCTCCTGCCCTGCCCCTTACCTCTTCCTCATCTCCTCCCTCTGGCGCGGGACCATTGTGGGCCTCGTGGAAAAGTATCTTCTTCATCTTCCGATACTGCAGATTGTCCAGCTCCCGGACAGCGTCCTTGGTGCGTGCGATGAGGTCCATCACGACGGTCATGGGACGCTCTCTGCATAGGAAATGGTGCTGGTCGGGACGGGAGGGCGGGCGGAGGAGATGGAGGATAAAAACAGTTACTACTCAGATCAGGGGGTTTCAGCTCAAGCTGGAAATAGAAGAATCTAGACTGGATTCGGTGAGTTCATTCCCACTTATGTCACGGTTATAAATATCACCTGCCGCTCCTCCACTGAACATCTTCTGGACCCGAGGCAAGGAAAAAAAAAAAAAACCCCAAACTAACAGAGCTAAGCGGATTATCTGTGGCCCCGACACTAACCTGTTTATCTGCTTCGAGCCGCGACGCTCGACAAACTCCGAGGGAAATTCAAAGAGAGAGGCTCGTGTTGAATAAGTTGAGGTGCGAGGGGAAACGAACTCGGAATAACACCGCCTGCGCAAAATAGAACTGAAGATCTTGCGCTTCTTCTTTGAGCTTCTCCCTAACGAGGGGTCGGCACAGCAGACCATCTGTCTCCGTCTTGCCTCCTCTGCCTCAGCCACTAACTGCATGTCCTCCTTCACCGCATCCACACATCTCCTATTTGGCCCTAAATTTAGATTATGTCACTCGATCATACCGGTGATCATCAATCTGCATAAAAAGCGAGTTCATTTATGCCGATATAAGCTCATCACCACTTCTGGCTCTGAGGCCGTCGTACCTTGAGCAGCACATCGGAGGTAGGTCTGTCCTGGGCGATCTTCTGCAAACAAGAGTCCACGAAATTGCGGAAATAATCCGACCTGGGAAAAAAAAAAAAGGGGTCTTTGACACTGTAATGCTTGTTGCTTGTTAAGGGTTCTTGAACGCAACACAGAACTACAACTATCACATCTGGTTTGTTCTTTGCACTCCACATAAAAGGTATTTCATTGCGATTATTAATGCATTTGTTCATTTGCCGGCCGTGTTAAATATTCATAAGCTGCCTCCTGACGGGAAGTCAAATCAATCACAATCAATACGTTTGAAAAGCAGTCGTTCCCACGCACACGCTGACCGTGACGAATGGGAGCAAAGTGGGAACGGCGGGACGCTGCGTCGGGATTCCTCACCAGTGATTGGACTGCAGCACGGGGCTCTCGTTCTGGGCGATGTGGTATAAGGCACTCATCGCGTTCATGTTGAACAGAGGAGGCTTCCTTTCCGCTGGGGAGCCACACGGCACAGCGCGGCACATTAAACAACCGGGCGCAAAAAGCACAGGAGACAGGAGCGCACTTGAGGAGGCCGTCTCTTACCCAGTTCTATGCAGGTAATGCCAAGTGACCACACATCCACCTTCCCGTCGTACTGGCCCTCGTCCATGGCCAGGATCACCTCAGGGGCCATCCTGCACCCGGGACACAACACAGATCAGCAGAGAACGCCAGCTCCGACTCTCCACGTGGACTGACATCAATGCGCGGGCGGCCCGGCCGAGGACACCGGCGGCCGCCCGTGGCTGCACACGGCGGGACGAGGAAGGCCTCTCAGAGGGAGACGTAAACACCAGGTCACGAACTGGGGTGGATAGAAGTTTTATACAGTCGCAATTTTGCATGTTTTTATTTTTTACAGCGCATCGTTTTCTGCGTCCTGATTGGCTAAGGGACCGTAGACCGTTGTCCATCCATCTCCTCCGTAGCGTGTCTCTTGTACAGCACAGAATGCCTTCAGCTTGACACATTGACATCTATCTTCCATGGCTGGCAGTGTGACTGAAGCGCTGCGTGTTTGCCAGTTTTCTCCCAGACAAAACCCTCGGTGTCCACGAAGCCTTCAGCACTGACAAAGGCGCCTGCGGTCGCACCCAAAAGGCAGAGAAAGATGCTAACCGTCGCACAAAGAGGTGGACTTGTGGACATGCTAAAGGAAGGTAGAAGTGACGCGGCTGTTGGGCGCCATTACGCAACAAATGAATCTACAGTTGCTTCCATAAAAAAGGAGGAAATAACATAAGGACGACAGTAGATAATTTTTTAGAGGAAAACGTTTATATCTTTATTTCTCAAACAAATGTTTGGGCCTGAAAACAGATTTTGGTCTTTGGTTTCATTCTTTAACACTGTCCTTCTTTTTCTAGGAAGGTTTGAGCTTTGAGAGTGTTTGAACAAGAGAGAAATGTGAGAAAAGGTTAATGCCTGTCTAAGAAAAGTGAGGGGTTTTGCAACCTTCGAACATTTATAATCACTGTAAAAAATAAAGTTGACGACTTCGCGGATTTCGCCTATTGTGGGTTATTTTTTTTCAACGCAACTCCCGCGATTAAGGAGGGACCGCTTTATACAAACAAATAAGTTTAATTGCAGTTGTGCTATCGCGGTTTGAGCCGGTAGAGCGATGCGCCACGCTGCACGGACGGGCGCTGATCATTCCCGCTCAACTCGACGCAGTCCAAACAAACACGTTGTTTGCAAAGCGTGTCTCCGCTCCGCTTCCAAGCGGGGGGGCGGGGGGGGGGGGGGGGCAAAAGGATGCTGAACTAACGTTAACACAGCAAACGACTTTGTGCGTTTGTTTGAAGTAAAAGCGTAAGTGCTCTCCGCCGAGTGGAGGAAGATAAACGGGGAAAGCGGTGAAATGAGGGACTCATTGAATCCTGGCTGTTGTTGCTCAAATTGTGAATAAGTGTTAGAAAGGAAAAGTCACACACACACACACACACACACGTGCTATATTTAGACTTTCATCATGACATCCTTATGCATATTTTCATGGCTCCACATTTGACGTTTTCAGGGTTGTTTTTACAAATTAGATCCCAGCGCAAACATGTGTTTGGAAGCAGATGTTCTGATGTCCTACCAGTAAGGTGTTCCCACAAAGGAGTTGGCCGGGGCCACGATGGAGGCCGAGCCGAAGTCTCCCAGTTTGACCTGACCCGGCTCCGTCAGCAGGATGTTCCCCGCCTTCACGTCCCTGAGAGGGAGAGACGCTGGGCTTAGAGAGGGAAATGTGGAACGGCCAGATCTGCGCACGGAGTCCGGGGAGCAGCGAGAAGTGGCAAAATGTGTGACTGTACATGAGGAGAACATTTGGGAGGTTTATATTTGGCAGCGCGGTTTGTGCTCCCACCCCTCTACGGCTTTTGTTTCTCGTCAGAAGTGCGGAGGAGGAGGGCAGAGTCAATGCGGAGACGAGGGACGGTTACCTGTGAATCATGTTGTGCGAGTGAAGATACACCAATCCCTGCAATGCACCGTGGGTTATGGCAGCTATCTCCACCTCCTGCAGGGGCTTCTTGTGGACTATGTGAAAATAAGGACGAGAACGTCATGCTTTGGAGCTTCTTTTGTGATAATGTTTTTATCCCAACGCTGTTCCGTCCCGCTCGGCTCACCTTCTAGAAGGTCTGAGGCTGAGCCCAGGCAGTACTCCATCACCAGCTGGAGAAGACACGCAAAGTGTGATCAAAGTGCACCCCGTTTGCGGAGCAGCTCCTCGCACTCACTCAGTGATTATGAACGGGGACATGATCCTAAGAGTTCGCTTCTTCCGCGCGAAGGATCCCGACCATGTCTGGGAAAGCACTCACCCATGCCGTGTGCTCCCTCAGGTAGCAGCCGCGGTACTCCACCGTGTTGGGGTGGCGCAGCTTCTGGAGGAACTTCACTTCCTTGATGATATCCTGCCATTTCTGGAGCGGGAACGGGGGGGGGGCGACGAGGGGTTGAAAACCACCATGCGGTGAAGCACTGCAAAGGAAACATCACGGACCGGAGAAGGAGCGAACGGCGAGTCCTACCTCGTTGGACTGTTTGCCACTGTAGGACATCTTTTTGATGGCCACCACCTCATTGGTGCGGATGTCATGAGCCTGGAAACAACAGACGTTTTTATCTTCAGCTGATGTATCCAGCTTGGGTTCGAAACAACGGAGAGGATCTTTATCTGTTCGTTTTCAAAGACTACACCTTTGTCTGAACAATTTTTTCAAAAAGGAAAAAAAAAAGCGGAGGCACGGCTCTGGACATCTGTACAGGATCAATCATTGATGAAATGATCCCGAAGGATCAATACGGATGCGTGCGAACGGTCTGATCTCAGCCTGCAGGCCAGGTCTGGAGCTCCGCGTGGACCCGCGGCGCTCGAACAACTTCATCTGAGCCGGGGAATCACCGCCAGGCCGACCACGCCGATGTCTTTGAGGAGCGCGTCGCAGTTCCTGGTGGCATTTTGATAAAAGTCGTGTTCGTATTAGAGGTTGAGACGTGAGGATGAAGCTTCGATGAAATATTCATACCTCTGTCTGAGGCCGACTGCCAGCAGTCATTTCAATCCCGGCTAAAGTAATCTGACTTCCTTAAATACGCCTCATTGGGCTGCAGAATTAAACCAATTGGCTCGATTGCGAGGTGACGCCGGCAACTCTATTTCCTGCTCAGAAAATCCCCTGGGGTTCAGATCGCTGCTCTCTGTTCGCCATGTCTGATTGTATTGTTAACTGAAATTGCGGCTGATCTATTATTTACTGTAAATGGAAACAACGTGTTGGATTGTATCCATTTCACGGGGAGGCCATTGTACGGAGTGAGTGAGCCACGGCAGCGGGGAGGGGACGGACGGCAAAGATGGCTTTCACCCGGGAAGGAAAAAAGTCCACCGCTGTCGCCGGACGGAACTAAAAAGAGGGAGAAACGTGAAGTGGCCACTTTGCATCAGAAAAGGTTGACAAAAGCAATGTTTTCCCAGCTTTCTGTCTGACAGGCGGGCTGCTGGTTTTGTGCTGGCTCAGAAAACGCAGGTTTCGTATTGAAGATAGGAGCTACATTCATCTTTCTGGAGGCTGACAGCAGTTAAGTTTGGCTCCCTCCGTCTACGGAGCACTTGCTGTCAGATCCTGGAGAGCCCAGAGCTTTTGGACACTTTTACGTCAGACCCTGGCCTGAAAAGATATCACGCTTACATAAAACAAAGGTTTCTGCTGAGCCTCCTTCTCGCCTCCACTCCTGTTGATCCCTTCATCCATGACTGGCTCCTCTTCACCCTTCATCACACAGGGCTCTTCGCCCGCCACGTGCGGGTTATGGTTTTCCTTAAATGTCGCTGTGCCGCCCTCTCTCTACAGCTGCTCGGTCGTTCCACCTTGAGCTCTTGCTATTGGCGACGTCATGATTACCTCCTTTCCTTTCTTACGGGGACTTTGTCAATACGGCCCCGCGGCTTCAATGGTGCACAATGTGTTGCTCCGGGGATAAAATTGGACCGCAAAAATATCATCAACTCTAAAATGTTGCTTAATGTGCAACAGTGCAGATGAAAGTTATTACAAAATGTCTCATTTCCTCACTCATTCCTGGCGCCGCCGAGATGATGACCGCGTCAAACGCTGCAATCATACTCCTGCTGCCATAACTGTTGTCCCATATTGCAATTTTGTATTACGATTGTCACACAATATTGCTATTTTAAACCCAAATCCCTTTTTTTATTTTCAAAAATGACAGCAGCGCCAAGAGTCACATGGTAATGAGTAATCTAAAAAAACGGATCAAAGAAATCACCATAAAGGCGATCATAAAGTTATGCCGGGAGACACTCAGCTGTTTGATTTGTGCTGCAAAGGCAAATTGGACCAATTATTCTTCAACAGCACTTCTCTCCCCCTCATGCAACCATCACACAGGTCATCTTCTGACCCCAACACGCCTGATTCAGACGGCAAAAAACCTGCACGTTTAACTTCAGCGAAGCCACTCACAAAGTAGACTGCTCCGAAGCTCCCATGTCCGATCTCCCTCAGGTCTGTGAAGAGCTTCTCGGGATCCTCCCTGCAGAAGAGCTCAGCCACCTCCGGGTCCTTCAGGCTCCCGGCCCGCACACTCGATGGCATGGCCAGCGCCTGGGCGGCGGGGACGGGACACACCAGGTTCAACGGCAAACATTCATGTCGTGTTGGGAACAAAAATCAGATCTGACCGGACATTTGGAATAAAGAAACCTCGAACAGATGGCGCTTCCATCACTACTAAAACATGAATCTTCCAAACCCTCAGACACATATTTGCGTGCTGCTGTTCCTAGATATTTACATACATTTGTAAGCTAGCAGATTTGCAGTCACAGATACGAAACAATGTAGTCTGTTTGGTTTAAGGGTTATTTTCTTAATTGTGGGCATTTATAAGGCTGAAACCCACTCTTTACATTTACAATACCTCCGGCGGTGCCGTAAGCGCTCTGAAAAGGTCATTTAGGTTTTTATTCGTTATGATTTATGACGACGATATCGGCATTTCACATCAACCTCTCCGCATCAGCCGGTAAAAACCCACCTCAGTGAGGTTTAACTGCTGATCCCACTAGAAATCTACCCACTAATCTGCTGCTCTGTGCGGCCGCTGCTTTTCCAGCACCTATGGAGGACTTGACGGTGGTTCAGCGGTGTGCAAAAAAAGAAAAGCACCCGGCCACATCATCCTCCACATCAGCAACATATAGATGAAGGCGGTAGTCGTCGGGCTCCCAGCTGTCCCCATTACATGCCAAACCGAGAAGGGAATATCCTTATTTGTAAGAGATCCATTAAAAAAGGATTTCCACTTTGATCACGGCTCCCGATCGAGTACGATAACTAGGTCGCACCTTAGTATTCTTCAGAATGTGGCTTGTTTGTTTTTTAATACCAAAGTGATTAAGATGGGCCGATCGCCCGGCCCTCAAACCACCAGCCTGCGCTGGGGAGCATTCGGAAGAATTTGATTGAATGACGAGGCCGAATTAGGCTGTTCAACATTCCTCCGTGATAGATGACCTTGTTACGGTCTTTTTTCGTTTGTGGCTTCCCAAGTTGCACAGCCATTCATCATCTGCTGTGTTTCGTTTGTTTTTTTGTGGAATTTTCACTTTGCTCTCTTCAAAACACTCTTAATTCGCTTGCACTTGTTCAAAATACACCAATAAATACCAACTAACTGGGTGAAATTATCACGCCAGCGAACGAGGTTGTCCTGAAAAAGGAGTTACGCCACGTAGATCCAATTGTGAAGCTCAATCGACACGTTTGAGCGGCGGCGCTAAAACCACGCAAACACAGGTGAACAATCAGATTACGATCAAGCGTCGAAAAACAAGAATTCAAGAGTCATCGAACAACAACAGCAGCAGTTTGCTGGCCAAAGGAAACTGCCGAATAGCTCAGCGGACTGACCTGTCTGATAATCCCGAGGGCTCAGTGGACACTTCAAGGTTTCCTTACCAGCAGCGAGGCTTATATGCTAAGGGGCGGTGTTTAGGATGGGATGACCTTTAATAATACATTTCATCCATGATGTTCTGGCCCATCTGCAAAAAGACTTCCTCGAAAGTAGGAATGAATTTGAATGGATGCATTGCCCCTTACTTTGAACATCCAACATGTACTCAGTCCTCCTGGCGTCCTGGGGTGTTTGTGTGTCCAGCAGGCCCCGTCACACAACGCGAGAGATGGATTTTGATAATAAGACGTCTAAAATATTATTACTACAACTGAGACATGACTGGCGGTGTGAAGAAAACACCGCTGTTAGCAAAGACTTCCACAAAATAGATAGCATGACCTGCCGTCACAGTCTGACCGTCCCGTCTAGGTCAATGACCCGGGCTTCAGCATAATTCAAACACTACCACAGATTTCAAGTGCATGATATTTTAGTCTGTCATTTCAAGGAGGAAGTGTATAACGCCGAGCTACTCTGACGGGGGTAATGAAAGTACAGTTTTAGCGGTAGATTCCTTCACGTCCATTGATGGGATGCACTGTCAGGGTGACAAGCAGGGTCCCGTGACAACGCTTTTAATGTGATAATGCAGTTCCAGCTGCAAGTGTTCAACTGGTGCATATCGAGAGCAACTCATTGAGGCCTTCAATACCAGGAAAGGACAACTATTTCACAACCGTTCTTCTACGGCCGATGAGGAAGCATGCACTTCGCTTTAAAAATGAGAAGTTCTTTAAATGTGCAAAGCATGCTTTCAGTGCACTGGTTTGAGGACCATCATTGCAATACTCTGCCCAGAAAATAGGCTGCATTAAGAACAAACACAAAATACTGCTAAATATAGTCCCCCAACAATTCGATGCTGTTTGGACGTGAAGAAATGTTTGCTCACCCTTGCAGGCTGAGACAGGGGAGTCATTTTCAATGACATGAAAAGGCTCACATCGTGCATGTCAGCCGGCAAGGAGGCTAACGTTGGATGGCTTTTGCACTTGGCTGCTCAATTGGGCTATGTTTGCCAAAAGAAACGCATTCAACAGTAAGTCAACAACAACACAGCGTTCGGTCTGCGGGCCAGCGGCGAGCCTTCAACGTCCCGATGATAAGCACATTTTTCTCGCCGGGTTTGCGTCTGCCAAGCGCCGCTGAGAGGCGGACACTGCTTTAGCGCACTGAATGATTTATAACATGTCTTACCGTGGCTTTTGGGATCCACTGTAGCTAGCGAGAGCTAGCTGACTGGCCTGGCTGGAAAAGATTTCTCTCACCTCCCGACACCCCCCCCCCCCTTTCCTCGGCGCCTGTGTCTACTCAACGCGAACCATCCACATTCTGCCTGTCAACGATTCGACTTAAACTCCTCGCCATCCTGATGCGCAGAGTCTGTGGGACAGCGAGCGGGGAGGTGACGTGGGTGAAGTGGCCAGGCAATGGCCGGTGACAGCGAGCTGACTGGCGGCTGCCAGCTAGCCCGGCCGACCAGTCAGCGGGGACAGCGGCGGAGCTGTCTAGCAAAGACAATCAGAGGCTAACTGCTGTTAGCAATAAAAGCTAACTATAAACGTTAACGTAATGCTAGGGAGGCAACCGGGTGGCTTTCAATGGACAACTGATTCATTAACATCCACTGGTCCCCTCCACGTCCCACTTTGTGCTGTCATCGCGTCAACGCTGTCGGGCGGATTCCATCTCCAGTTCGTGTTATCCCCATTTTGCTCGACTCTCATTCGTTTTTGTTCAGGACTTCATGATGGCGGAGCGGGGTGGGAGCCGAAAGAAAAACCGGAAGCGGACTTCTTCGTGGCCCGAGCGGCAGGCAGGTCACACTGCGTTGACGCTCCGTAGTGCCATCTAGTGGTGTGGCGGCGAAGTACCGACTTCTCACTGCTGTGTATTTCCATCCCCTGCTCTGAGAAAGAGATTTCTTTTTCTTTTCTGATATTTTTCCCGCATTAAGTCAACAAAGTATTCTCAACGCCAAATGAAGACATTGTCTCTGCTTACAAAAGTGTTGAAAATTGTTATTTTGCAGAGAATGAAAAGGTACATTTTGAGAAAGCGATCGTCTTTCTTGTTACTTCCATTACTTCCGTTAATTGTAGGATAAACCCATGAGCCTGGGGATTTGGCTTTGGACGGTGTGCATTTGAAAAGACAAGGAGGAAAGTTTTGAGGTTTGAAATTGCTATTAACCTGCACCTGCAGAAACATCAGCCACTGGGAGGGTGTGAATGTCTGCGGATAATGAAGATGTATTATTCTGAAGAGTGTTAAACTGTAAATTTTTTATGAAAATGAATGAAAGAAATGTTTATTTGTTCATTTTATTTACCGATTTATGTTGCACTGGCCAAATAGTTTGACATTTCTAAATAATTAGATTTTTTTTCCAAAAAGGAAAACTCTTGACTTGACTTTTTCCCGATGTTTCTTGAAATAACCATCATCTTCTCCTTTTTCATTGGGCTGCTCCCCTCAGGGGTCTCCACAGCCAATCATCTGCCTCCATCTAACCCCTTCTCCTCTGCGTCCTCAATCCCTCCATCCAGAAACCCCCTCTCTGGTTATCCTCTAGACCTCCTGCCTGGCAGCATCCTGCTATCCGGATCTCCACCATCCCTCCTCTGTCCATGTTCAGAACATCCCAGTCCCATTTTATCTCCAGAACATCTACCACGTGCTGCCCCTCTGATGGACTCCTTTCCTGATGCTCTCCATCCTCCTCACTCCTAAAGAAGAACCTCCACATCTTCATCTCTGCCAGCTCTGCCTCCTGTCTTCTCCTCAGTGTCTCCAAATATTTAGAAAAACTCAAAAGAAAAACAAAAAAAAAGTACAGCCAACGCATGAAACAGAACCGACAATTCAAAAGCGTGAGATTTTTACAGATTCAAAGCATTTTAACATTTGAAAAATATTCTGCAGCAAACTTGCACTTTTCTTGAATCAGAATCAGAATCAGAATCAGAAAAAAACTTTATTTGTCCCTGAGGGGCAATTGGGGGACACGTGGGGTGGCAGCATCAAATTGTCGACATCACTAAACATATGGGTGAATTTAAATAGATGTAATAAAGGTAAAATAAATAACTGTACAGTGCAGTGAGATCGGATTTGTGTTTATTTCATAACGCTATGAACTGGATTCAATCCGCCGTACCACCGCAGGGATCCCCCGACCCCCCCCCCTCACACACACACACACACACAAACACACACACACATGTAAAAAAATACCAGAAATGTTAAAATTGAAAAAAGAAAAACAAATATTTCCCCTTCCACACAACGTGGGTAATGTGATCCATTCTCATGTAAAAGCAGATCAAATCAGATACAAGACATCAGCGGCTCTAATAGGGCTCGGTTGATTAGGCCTGCTCTCCGTAATCCCCTCCATATAAACTCAGCATGCTGCATGTTTTGGACAACACGCTACTATCAAAGCATGACAGAAGGCATCACGCGTTCCCTCTGGTGGCGGGAACCCCCCCCCCCCCCCCCCCCGCCCCGGGGGGGGGGGGACAGAGGGGAGAAAGGGCTCTTCCTTCCGGGGGTCG
>CAAKHD010013892.1:23373-37404 GCA_901007705.1 Fistularia tabacaria
GAAGGGGGGAGTGAGATGGTTTTTTTTTTTTTTTAACACCCTAAAAACCTGTTTTCCCCCCCCCCCACCCCCGGGGGCCCCCCCCCCCCCCCCCCTCACACACACACACACACACAAACACACACACACATGTAAAAAAATACCAGAAATGTTAAAATTGAAAAAAGAAAAACAAATATTTCCCCTTCCACACAACGTGGGTAATGTGATCCATTCTCATGTAAAAGCAGATCAAATCAGATACATGACATCAGCGGCTCTAATAGGGCTCGTTTGATTCGGCCTGCTCCCCGTAATCCCCTCCATGTAATCTCTGCATGCTGCATGTTTTGGACAACACGCTACTATCAAAGCATGACAGAAGGCATCACGCGTTCCCTCTGGTGGCGGGAACCCCCCCCCCGCCCCCCTCCGGTCAGGATGGGAGGTCACAGAGGACAGAAAGGCTTCTTCATGCAGGGATTCTTGTCAGCAAAGCTCATTCAAAGATGCATGAAATCATCCGCGGACTGCTTTTCTCCACATGCGGAAGCTCTAATCGTCACGTCCGTCCACGTTTCATTCATGCACTTTTTCCTCTGCAGCTCAACTCATCCCTCGCACGACTGGGCGGAATGGGATTGACGGCCGGCCCAACGGCAAGATAATAAAATGGTTAGTTCCTGTTGCAGAGCTCAGGGGATTACGCCTCTTATGCAAACAGATTTTTTTTTTTCTTTGTTTGTTTGTTTTTCCGAAGAAATGACATAACGGGGACGCAGGCGGGGGAGAAAAAGGTCAATGCAAAGAAGTGCTCAAGGTCAGGAAGGGACAGCGGGGGAGAGTTTCGGCCCTGTTGATTAATTTAGACCCAGTATGGAAAAAGTCGCGGGTGAAACGGTCATAATCCGGTCATCGGGGTATTTCAGCGAAGAGATAATCCTCATGGTTATGGAGCAAATGTAAACGGAGGACAACACTCGCTGGAGTATTAGGTGTTTTGCAAGATCTGGCTTAACAGCATTTCTTTGAAAACAAATGTGTTTTTCCCTGTAATTTGTTCATTTCCTGTCATTCTTTTTTTTTCTTTTTTTCTTTTTTTTATATAAACATGAAAAGACAAAGCAAATGGAGAAACGAGGGTGGATTTCATCACGCCGCTGCTCCTCGGGATGAGGAGGAGTTGGGCTCCAGTCTGAGCCCGTCTGAGGGAGAGCCCACTCACTCCCCACAGCTGAGGGAGGGGACGTAGATCCCCATCATCTGCACAAAGCAGAGACCCCTCAGGACGAAGCCCGGTTGGGCGGCTGCCTCGGAGGTGCGGAGCTGCTCCGCTGCCCCAACTCATTCCACTCAAGTTAAGATCATAAAATAAGAATACTTTATTGATCCCCGGGATATCTGTGGGTTGTACTTGGAAAATATGCTCAGAAAGATGCTACAGAGCATCCAAAACATCACGTCCCAGATGCGCTTACATCAGGGTCACGACGTAAGCAGTACCTGCAAACATTCAAATCCATTCAGTCCACTGGTGTCATATGAAGATTACAATCCCCATAAGGGCGATTTGTTGGTCACAGCAGCGCAACAGCAACAATAAATATGAATATCAATATAGATAAAAGAGACAAGTAAAAGGACGAAGACAACGACAAGGACAGAAATAGGTAAGAAGGTGGCAACACTTTGAAAAGTGAGACAGAGTGACAAGTTACAAATCAAAATGAAGACGTCAAATGTCATTTCGCCAGGGTTGAATGCAGCGGAAGGAACGCGTGCTTTGAGTAAAAGGCCAGAAACTCGGCACGAGCCATTCAATCCTCCAACTGTAAACTGATAGTCGCCTATTTCCCGCAGCCCGGGGGGGGGGGGTTCAAGTGGCAGGATCGTTTACAGCGTGATGTCAAGAGCCCGCTGGCAGCAGGGCACGTCCTTCCTCTCGTGCCGACGCTGACTCCTCCCCGCCGACCAACCGGCCCGGACGCCGTCACGCCTCCCCTCGCACTCACACTTCATCCCGCAGCATCCGGCAGGGCGGGCAGATGGGGTTCACGGCGCGCTGAGAGCCAGCACTGCCCCGGCCGTGGAGGGACCATCGGGAAAAGCAGATTAAGAAGCAGACCGCTGACACCGACCTCCCTACTTGTGTATGATGCGCCTGGCTGATCAGCAGAATTCACCAGACGAAGGTGAGAACAAAATCCCCACCTTTTTTCTTTATCATTTTTGATGGTTTCCGGAATCTCCAGAATGCAACTCTTTTGCTTTAAAGTGACGTTTTCAAAGTTTATGGCAACGGAAGCCAAGCGACTCCGTCCCGCCTCGGCTCGCGAACGCGGTGTTTTGGATGTTGGACTGTCGAGCCTGGTACGGTGCAAAGATTACACTCGGTGATCTTCTTTTGCAGACATGAGTTTAGGAGCAGCTTGCATTTTCCTGCGCGGAGGCAAGAACATCGTGAGTGCGGCCGTTTCTCGGAGTTTGTTGCATAGACTTGGTGCCCAGGTCAAGGTCTCAGCTGAGCTGACCTTGTCTTTTTCCCCACACACAGGCCAGAGAGCTGGCAGACGACGAGATTGAGGGTAAGGCGAAAGCTCCCCACGCTTTTTCTTGCAGAAGGCGGGTTTTCTTTGGGTGTTAAGGCGATGACTTCTCTGCAGAGCTGCGCGACGCCTTCAATGAGTTCGACAAAGACAAGGACGGGCTGATCAGTTGTAAGGACCTGGGCAACCTGATGAGGACGATGGGCTACATGCCCACGGAGATGGAGCTGATCGAACTGGGACAAAACATCAACATGAATCGTGAGTTCTCTCTTTTTAAAGAAAACACGGCGCCGGGAGACGTTTCTGACCCCGCGGGTCCACGTCTTCCCCGCAGTCGGGGGCAGAGTCGACTTCGAGGACTTCGTGGAGCTGATGGCGCCGAAGCTTCTGGCGGAGACGGCCGGGATGATCGGCGTGAAGGAGCTGAAAGATGCCTTCAAGGAGGTGGGTGTCGAAACGCCCTCCTCGAAAACAGGAGCCTCTTCCGGCGCCGCGCGTTCACGTTCCCCCCTCTCTTTCTGCAAAAGTTTGACACGGACGGCGACGGAGAGATCACCACCGAGGAGCTGCGCTCAGCCATGATCAAGCTGATGGGACAGCACATGAGCCGGACAGAGATCGACACCATCGTAAAAGAAGCGGACGACAACGGAGACGGCACGGTGGACTTCGAAGGTACCGACCCCCCTCCTGAACCTCGCCGGCATCTTCTCTGAGTCCCGCAGCAACCTGACTCCCCCGGCTGTCTGTCTGTCTGCCTGTCCCTTTGCAGAGTTTGTCAGAATGATGTCCCACGAATGACAGCTGAGGAGGCCGTCGGCCGGGAAACCACCTTTGCACCTTCACCCTGTCTTCCTCAACGACGAGATACGCTTTGTATATATCGAACATAATAATCTCTGAATAAACTGAAACGGGGTTGTTTTGTTTTTGGACGTGTATATTTGCCGACGGGACCCGTCCATTCTCCTCTTCGTCTTTCTCCCGTAACTGCGATGGAAGCGGCGAGCTTTTCCCGCAGGCTTGTCGTGCAGGAGACTGATTGCATCATTTATTCATGGATGAAATCTGACATGTTAAATCCGGGACTTCTGGATTTCAGAAATCAGCTTTTCTCTGACAAGGAAAGAAATAAAAAGGCTGAAATACCAACCTCTCGCGGCGTTTCTGATTATTGCATGAAGACCTCCAGCACCTGGGGTGAATCCTTACCTTCTGCGTTGCAACGTAGGAGCTATAGGACCGTGTGCTTGCATCATTTGTCCAATTAAAGCGCCTCACGATTCAAGCGTGATGTAAAGCGCAATCTGTTCGTCCTGTTTGGCAACGACCTCCGAAGTCATTGCGTAACGGACATTTCGCCGGTCGTGTTGTGACACGGTGAGGCCGCCTCCGGACCTCCCGAACACGGGACTCCGAACATTTCTGCTCCGACTCGGACGGGAAGGCGACGCACGGGGAGGTTCGGCCGCTGTGGATCTGGAAGAACTCCAGGGTTCCGCACCGTGATGGCAAAGTGGAGCAAAAGTTGTGACATCACGACACATATGCAGAACTCACTTCAGATTATCCAATTAAAAGGGGATTTATTCTGGAAATTTGTCAGTAAAGCTGTAAACCTCATGGAGATCTATTTAATCTCCTGCTTTCAGGTCCTCTGCTGATCTGCCTGCTGAATGAAACGTAGCCTCCGTATGAATATTTCTTGCTAATTCTAAAGTGTAGGCGGATACATATACATCTTAGATTGAATCGTTGACCTGCTAATGCCACACAGGCTAGTTAGCGACACATTCACGTCGTGGTTTCGACCGTTACACCGGGAAAATAGCTCCCAAATTATGATATACGTCCGCAGACGGCCGTGCGATTCTGTGAATCGTCCGACAGAAACACAGAAAGTCAAAATAGAGACGGCGCTCTGGCCAATCCCCTGTTTTCTGTGCTCTCTCTCCTCCCCGCCTCCGGTCTCCGGGCCTCTGGCGTCGGCCGCTGTGCAGGGGTTGGGGCGGAAGGTGAACAGCAGATGTGCGAAGCCAGTGCAGCTGAGGTTAAATCCCACCTGCGTGCTGGAGTTCGTGGCCTGGGATGTTCTGTGCCCTCAGACCAGACAGATGCAGGGCTGGCAGAACCTCAAATGGACGGACAGATGGCGGCAACAGACTTATAGTACCAATTAACAAAAAACTAAGCTGTTCCCTCTCTGATTATTGAAGCCTAATATTAAAGAGCACATCTGTCAGCAGCACTCCGCAGATTGGATTTGTTTGCCAGCAGTGCTAATATGTTTGAGGAGCGAGACCACGCATTTGCGTCCGTCGGACGCTCCCCGGACCCGGACGGGGGGATTCAGGGCCGCCGCTTCCTTGCCGGACTGGTGTGAGAGCGGGAGTCCCCTTGAGCTGCAGCGAGATTGAGGAGTCCAAAACAAGAAGCGGATGATGTAATGCGAGCGGCCAGGCCTTTTCCCTGATCCTTCTCTGATCCCTCCGACATCCAGCATTGACCTTTATGGCATTAATCCCAAATAATCTCTCTCTGGGTCGCTTTTTGACCCCGCCTCGGTTGCGAGGTAGCCACTCGCCGCAGCGGCTTACTGTCCGGCTCGTAATGAGGGCCGCCGTTCGAACCCTGGCGATCATCTCCCCCCGGCATTGTTAAACTTCTGCACTGTTTTGGTTTTCGTCCGCGCGGATTTAATTTGTTTGTTCCAACAGTCGCGATAATCCTTCGGAGAAATGGCGTGGAGGTCTTCCAGCGGACCACCTGCCCTGCATGACTTAATACAGCTTATCAATGGGATCTGGCCTTTTCCTGGTCACATTAATCTGTGCAGTTGTTTTATAACATTACATATGATCAGCGTTACATCATACAAACGATGACATCTATCTGTCTATCCATATAGATTTACAAAATAATGATTGTTACGTGACGCGATGCCAATTATCCGATGATTTCCTCAATGTTTTGACGTGATTTGTCGGGAGGATTTTCACGCCGTTCAAGTCGGACAGATGGATTCGATGTGGTTATGCTTCCCGTCTTGTCGCTGGTGGGGCAGATCACGCTCAGCCGCATGTTCGGACACAATGGATGCTTGTGTTTTGCAGATGTTTGTTCGCATGATTTTAAATTGCTTTTGTGTCGAGGTTTATCTTGCTTCGTTTACATCCAAAAACTACGCTGCGACTATAACCTGCATGTTGTCAACTGTTTTCTATCCTCTTGCTATGAAAACGGAAACATCTCAGAAAACCTACACACAGTTGGGGAGAGACTAAAACCTGGGAGGAAAGTTTCAAGTGACATCCGAGGATAATTTCTCTTATTTTTCCATTTGAGTCTTTGCAGCCACAGTCTTTCAGCCTCATCAGAGTTTTAATAAGCCTTAAAACCATTATGTGATTAGGCTCGACGTCGTTTACCGCAGGAAGCCTTGAATTTATAAATGTTTAATTTATAATCGTTTGTCGTCAAGGCGAAATGAAGCAGTTGAAATGCATTGCGACTATCCAATGCATGAGAGTGGGGCTACGGAAGCCTGGAGGGGACAAACTGCACGGGAGGACCACCGGTGAGCGCTCCTCTCCGATATGCTAACTATTCGAGTTAGCGACTCCACATTATTTGCTTGCAGACAAACAAGCAAAACTATTTTCATTCATGCATTCATTAGAATTCATAGAATTCGACTTAAAGGGATGAAACTTTCATTTTAGTGGCATTTCACGATGCTAAGTTTTTCTATTTGTATTTTAGCTAGTGCTAGCTCGGCTGTTAGCAGCCCACGCTACATGCGAGTTGAGAGGGTTCAACAACACTTCAGGATGAAGGTGTAGAGGAAGCCGTTCAAATCGATCGATCGTCCGGTCGCCTTCCAGAGGCGTGTATTGTAATTCGCTTCACATGTGGATTTAATGTCAGCAATGCGGGGTCGTTTGTTTGTGTGTAGACATTCAGAAGGGCAGCCCTTTCATGCCGCAAATACCGATTTCATGATCGATCAGATCGTTACAGTCATATTTATCACAGATTTCACCTGTCAGCGAATTGCAGTCTGCATAAGAAGATACGAGATTTGAGCTGTAGATGTTGTGATGTAATTGAATCAGTTTGAGCTGCTTTTAAACAGCTGTCATGGTCAGATCTGCCTTCAACAAACGCTGTAATTGAAACTTATATAAGCAGTTTCACTCAACACCGTGTCAGATGCGAATGAGGTGGAAATAAATCCAGGTTAGCGGTGAACCCCTGCCGACGGAAGCACGACATGACATGGAACCCTGCATGACACCACATATTAAAGACTAAACCCAGTTCAGAGCAGCTGAGATGCTGCTTTATATCTCGTATTTATCAGACCATGCTAATGAATACTGCTCTGAAACACTTTCATCAGCCTACAGCTGATGCGACGTGCGGGAGGTCGAGTTCGATCAATGCGAAGGCTTGACGGAAAAATGTTTAGAGACTTAGAGATGATTCCTCTGAGGAATACCTGCCGTGTTGTCAAACAAGCGGCCGCCAAACGTTTTTCCCCCCATTGTCGATAAGTCAAAGCTTTAGAATTGTTGCGCATGAATGTGTTCTCGCCGCCTCTCCTTCTTCGAGTAAGAAGAGTAACCGTGAAACCCTGCTCTGTGTCTGCGTGGCTTCCCCAGATGTTCACTGGACGTGGGAACCTTCCTCGGAGACTTTCATCCCTGGCCTGCGTTTGGATCGAGCGGAGTCTGATCTCAGCCGAGCCTTTTCGCTCCTTCCGGTCGACGGTCGCCGGCGCTCAGCCGCCGCCGCCCGCCCGCCTCCCCTCCCGAGGCCCCATGGAGCTGAAGGACGTCCTGCAGGTCCTGGAGCAGCTGGCTCCTCTGTCGCTGGCCGAGCCGTGGGACAACGTGGGGCTGCTGGTGGAGCCCGGCGGGTCCCGGCCCGTTAAAACCATCCTGCTGACCAACGACCTGACCGACGGCGTCATGGACGAAGCGGAGGGCATGACCTGCGATCTCATCGTCTCCTATCACCCTCCCTTGTTCCGGCCGATCAAACGTCTGCTGCAGGAGGACTGGAAGCAGCGATTGGCCGTCCGGGCCGTGGAGGCGGGGATAGCGGTTTTCTCCCCCCATACTTCGTGGGACAGTGTCAAAGGGGGCGTAAACGATTGGCTGGTCGGGGGCCTCGGTAAGACGCGGCGGAAACTCGCGTACTTGATGAGGTTGTCGGCGAGATGCCGGGACACCCGAGCGCGAGTGAGCCACGCTTTTCCGTCTCCGACCCGCAGGCGGCGGCCAGGTGTCGGTGCTGACCCAGGCCTTCGGCGGCGCCGCGCACAGCCACAAAGTGGAATTCACCGTCGGCGACGGCCGAGAGCTGAACGCCGTCTTGGACGAGCTGGAGGATTGCGGGGTCGCGCTGCAACACTCGCTGAGCAGGTTGTGCACGGAGCGGCCGGTCCGAGATCAAGAGCAGAAAATCAGCGCGGCGTTCCCGTCGATGACACCGTCTTAGCTAACGGGAATATTCGAACTAGATTTACCTGCTAGCCAAACACGCTCCACAACTTGAGTGTCACTGAGGTGTTTAACGGGAGCGTGCGTTGCTCCTCCCTCGCAGAGCCGACAACGGCGAGCTCCACGTCGGCTTCACCTGCGGTGACTCAGCGCTGACGGCCGGCGTCCAGAAGCTGCTTCGGCGCAGCGCTCCCGGCCAGTCCCTCAGCATCGTGCGGCTAGAGAAGGTACGACGCCGTTACCTGCTCTTCCAACGCCAGAGAAATCATGTGTTCGTCATTTTAAAATTGCACCGTCTCCGTGGGAAATTCCCGCGTTTCCACTTCCCCGCCGGCGCCTCTCTGAAGCCTCCTCTTCCAGGCCACGGCCAGGGGCGACTCAGCGTGTTGGAGCAGCCGATATCCGTGGCAACGGCCGTCCAGAAGATGAAGTCCCACCTGGGCTTGAGTCACCTCCGCTTGGCTCTGGGACGAGGACGCACGCTAGGTGAGGACGTCGGGTCGGGAGGGAGGAGGCCGATGTTGAAACCTTTTCCTTTCGCGCTTCCAGAGTCGCCGGTGTTCACCGCCGCCGCGTGCGCCGGATCCGGAGCGTCCGTCCTGAGCAAGGCCCGCGCCGACCTCTTCGTCACAGGTGGGGAGTTTCGGAAATCCTGCCGCTCGATCACGACGCCGCCGTCGTTTTTGACCTGTGATGTCACGGTTTAGGCGAGATGTCCCACCACGAGGTCCTGGACGCCGTGGCCAAAGGAACCAGCGTCATCCTGAGCGACCACAGCAACAGCGAGCGCGGCTTTCTGAGCGTGTTCAGGGAGCGGCTGGCCGTGCGGCTGCCCGACGGCGTGCGCGTGGCGGTTTCCGAGGCAGACCGAGATCCCCTGGAGGTGGTCTGACGGAGCTCCACGCCGCGGAGGAAGGATGGGAACGGTGCAAAGGAGGCGTTGGAGGAAAGCCTGCTGAAGCACAGCGGCTGAAAATGGAGAAATAAAACCCTTGAACACTCAGAGAGACAAGTTTGTAGCCTGTTTCTCTTCAACATCAGCGGCTCCACGGCTTCACCAGCCCAGTCTTTCATAACGTCTCAGTTTCTGGTCACTCGGGACCGGTGAGATGAAGACAGAACTTCTGCTCGGGCGGCGAATTGGAGTGGATTTTTGTTGGATGGTTTAAATCCTAATGCTCAGACACGTCGGGGGGGCAAATGTTCCTTAAAAAGGACCAGAAGGAACAAGGAAGCTTGTGGGATGAAAGCTTTTGGGCAGAGGACAGGAGATGGAGGGCTCTGAAGAGCTCCACTCCGCAGCCAACGATGAAGTCCAGGTCTTCTTCTCCGGGTTGCTCCCTTCAGGGGCTTCAGTCAATCATCAGCCTCCATCTGACCCTCTCCTCCTCCCCTCCATCCATCAACCTCCTCCAGATGACCAAACCATCTCAGTGGGACTTTATCTCCAGAACATCTGCCATGTGCTGTCCCTCTGATGGTCTCCTTCCCGATCCTCTCCACATCTGCACCTCCGCTGCCTCCTGTCTTCTCCTCAGCGCCACCGTGGCTGCTCTCGCCTCCATCTTCTCCACAGGGGATCTGACGGTTCTCCGAGCCGATGAGGAACGAGGTCTCTCCGCTCCTGGTGGACAAAAGCGGACGAGATGACGGGCTTCAGCACCTCAGGGGGTGAGCGGGACGGAGATACCCTTGGAGAAAGTCAAGGGTCCTTCAGAGAGTCGACCTCAAGACCTCCATGAGCAAACGTCCGTGGACATCAAGCCATTTAGCACGTGGGCGTCAAAGAGCAGGGCTTTGGTGATGCTTAATGCACTGTAAACACACACACACACACACACACACACACACACACCGGGGGGGAAAGAAAACACACACAAGTGACAATCCTCATTACTGGCTGTTAGAGAGTCTAAACACACCTGTCGCTCCGTAAAAGCGTTGAGCGCTCGCCGCCCCCGTCGAGGTAATGACCTTTTTCTTGCGTGGCGTTCACACCTCCACTTCCCCTCGCCGGCTTTCATCCCCCGTCTCTCACACACACACACACACACACACACACACACACACACGTGGACACAAATGGAGAAGGAAAACAACAAGTGGAACAACATTCATCCTCCCCCTTCCCGTTCAGCGGCTCCAGTTGTCGCTCGGCGAGCGAGCGCAGGTGAGTTTTGTCGGACGGGAGGTCCCGGAAGCGCCGCGGGTTCGGCCGAGGAGGAGGCGTCCCGGCGGAGGCCGGAGGAGACGGCGGCGCGAGGCCGCAGGGGTGAAGCTCGAGATGGCAGCCAGAAGGTCGTGGCGGGTTAGCGTGGAGGAAAGAAAGCGAGCTCTGAAATAAACCTTTGTTTTTGTAAAGGCCAAACTGCAGCCGCCGGCCCAGCTGGCTTCCTCCTGCAGGCGAGGTGCTGGACTCCCTGCAGAGGAGGCCTAATACACACACACACACACACACACACACACACACACACACACACACGCACACACGCTGCGGAGAGGAAGGAACCTGTCATCAAGTCATCATGCAGCCACAGGGGAGCGGCCAGTAAACGGCGGGGCGTCTTCACCGGGAGGTCGGAGCTGTGCAAGAGCTGTTGAAGAGTTTTTGCCGGTTGATATTTTCCCTCCGTCGTGATCTGTAGTTCTTTTTCAAAGACTACAATAAAACACGCCATCTTGGACAGCGGGAGGCTCCGGGGAAAGGAGGACCTGATGGTGCTTTTGGGGAATCGCAGATGGTTGCAAACAGCTTTTTGCAGAAGATGATGGTTTTGAAAATGCATTTAGAGAGGGAAAAAAAAAAAAAAAAAAAAGATTTCAATTTCCAGTTTTCTTGCAAAACTGCATTTCGCGTTCCTGCAAATGCGGGGATTATTTTTTACGCGTACGAGGACGAAATCACGGGGAGCCGAGGGCCTCCAGAAGCCCACCAGGAGAACATCTCTGACAAAGTGTTTGCTACCTCGGGCCCTTGGAACAGGTGACAGTTGTCCGGTGATAAAATCCAAGGCTGGAAATTGGCCTGAATGAAAGTTAAGGTATTAAAGACAGATAATGGCTGCAGAAAAAGGCAGGCCGGTGTTTACGGGGCCGTTGATGGGCCCCTGCAGGCCGGAGAGGGGGACGGTGTGAAAGTGTGGCCATTTGGCCTTCACGTGTGAAGACCCGCACACCTACTTAACCGGGCCGGCGGCCGCCGCCGCCGCAGACGCTCCACGTGAAGGACGGCGCGGAGAAGCGGCTTGTGATGTTACTTTGAGCAGAATGCTCAGCGTGGAGATGTTCCCCAGCCTGGCCCTGGGGCCGCAGAGGATCGGGGACTGCTTCTACAGGGGTGAGAGAACGCGTGCCAGAGGAGACCTTGCGTGGTTTTTCTGATGGAGGATCCCCGCAGGTCCAGAAGGGTTCTTGTCTTCTTCTTCTTCTGCTCCCTCCAGGCGCCTCCATCTGACTCCGTTCTTTGCATGCTCTTCTCTCACACATCCACCTTCGTGTCCTCCGTCACTCCATCCATAAACCTCCTCTCCGGTCTTCCCTCAGCTCTCCTGCACGGCGTCCTTCAACCGATATATTCACCGTAAACTTTCTCAGCCCGGCCTCTTTAACCTCCTGTGCTGTCCCTCTAACGGACCCCCTCCTGGTCCTCCAGGAGAACCTCAACATCTCCATCTCTGCCTCCTGTCTTTTGGTCTCCAAAGCATGAGGCATCATGGTCCTACCAGCGTCTTCTCCACCTTTCCTTTCTGACTCTTTTTTCGCCCCCTGGGACTTTTCTTTCCTCCAGCCGTTTCCAGCCTTCTTGAAGATGTTTCTTCTTTCTTCTGGGTAACATCTGCCGTCCGTCCGTCCGTCCCCTGCAGAGCGGGAGCCCCATCTGCCCCTGTTCCCCCCGCCGTGCGAGGCGGCGGCGAAGAACCAGAAAGACGACGTGAAGATGGAGCTGGAGAACTCGTCCCTGTGGAAGCAGTTCAGCTCGGTGGGCACGGAGATGATCATCACCAAGAAGGGCAGGTGAGAGGACGGCGCTCCGGGAGGAGGACGCGGAGCGCGAGAACATCATGGTGACGGATCCCTCTCCTCCCAGGCGGATGTTTCCGGGCTTGAGGCTGAAGTTGTCCGGCCTCAACCCGTCCCTGCGCTACATCCTGCTGCTGGACGTCCTCCCGGTGGACAGCTCGCGGTACCGCTTCCAGGGCGGGGGCTGGCAGGTGGTGGGCGGCGCCGAGGCCCGGCTCCCGGACAGGGTGTTCATCCACCCGGACTCTCCCGCCACCGGCGCCCACTGGCAGAGCCGCACCGTCTCCTTTCACCACGCCAAGCTAACCAACAACACTCTGGACACGCAGGGGCACGTGAGTCGTCCCCCCCCCCCCCCCCCCCCCCCCCCCCCCCCCCCCCCCCCCCCCCCCCCCCCCCCCCCCCCCCCCCCCCCCCCCCCCCCCCCCCCCCCCCCCCCCGGACCTCCCGTGGCCCCCCCTCCCCCCCCCCCCCTTCTGCTCGCAGATCATCCTGCACTCGCTGCATCGCTACCAGCCGCGGGTGCACGTGATGGAGGCCAGGGACGTGCTGCGCTGGGGCGGAGGACAGCACTCCTTCGTGTTCCCCGAGACCCAGTTCATCACCGTCACCGCCTACCAGAACAACAAGGTACGCCGAACAACCCCCCCCCCCCCGGGACCGCCGGAGCGGCTGATGACGGTTTTTCCTCCCCCAGATCACGGAGCTGAAGATCAACGCCAACCCCTTCGCCAAAGGCTTTCGCGAGGAGGGCATGAACAGCAAGAAGTAAGTCATGGCGGCTCCGCGTCCCGTCCCATTCCTCCGGCGGGGTTCTGACGGCTTCTCCTCCGCAGGCAACGGGACGCCAGACAGAAGCGCAAGATGGCCGTCCTGACCGAGACGCTGGACATAGGTAACCCGGAGAACCTTCCCGGAGGCCCCGGCCACCGGCGGGAGACACCGACCGGCTTCTTGTCTTCCTCAGTGAACTGCGATCCGTGTGAGCCGGCGGTCCTGGGGTCCCTGGCGCTGGCCTCGCTGCCCCCGCTACCGGCCCCGCCCTGCGGCTACGGCGCCGAGGACGCCGCCTACCGGGACGCGCTGGTCCCCGAGCAGCCTCTGGACCTGGGAGAGGCCTTCATGGCGCCGCGGATGCCGGAGATCGGCCTCCCGATGCCGGACGCCGCGGGCGGCGAGGTCACCGACGGCTTGATGGACAGGTGGGCGTGGAGAATCGGGGTTCCCGATTGGCTCGGGGAGGAGAGTTAACGGTGTCTGTAACCGCCGTCTTTTCTCCGCAGGTCCGAAAACCCGGAGGACCGGACGTACCCCTCCTTCCCCCCCGCCCCCTTGACCCAGGCGCCGCCCGCCTTCCCCCCCCTCCCCGAACCCCCCAACGCCGCCGACCCCCGGACCTCCATCCCCCCCATCGACTACCCCGCCCTCCTTTCGTCCTCGCCGGCGCTGTCTTCCTCCACGCCGGCGTCGCACCAGCAGACGTCCTTCTCCTTCCCCACCCCTCCCCCGTCCAACTCCTCCTCTCCGCAGCCGCTGCTCTCGCCGCCCTCCTCCGGCTACCAGCCCGTTCCCGCCGCCGCCCAGGATATGATCGGCCCCCAAGTCGCCGCCGCCGCCCCGCAGTTTAACCCGGCCTCGGCGGCGTGCCAGCCGGGGCTGCCGGCCCTCGGCCCGCTGGCCCAGCCCGGCCCGGAGGAGCCTCTCCACCCGGCCGGCTTCGCGTACCCCAACCCGCCGCCCGCAAACATGGATCCTCAGGCTCTGTGCGCCCCGAACCCGGCGGCTCAGAGCGCCGCCGCCTTCGCCTTCCCCTCGCACGTGCAGAATCTGTCCTTCCCCAACATGTCCTCCTGCGGGGGGGGGCTGCACCTCCCCAACCTGGGCCACCAAGCCGGGGCAGCGGCGGCGGCCTTCCCCCCGTCCTCCCTCCCTCACCCCCCCTTCCAGCAGCCCCCGCCCCCCCCCCACCCCCAGGC
>CAAKHD010013892.1:37984-56744 GCA_901007705.1 Fistularia tabacaria
GCCCGCGGGGCCGGGGCGCCGTGTCTCCCCCCCACCCGCCGGGCCCGTCCCGCTCCGCCGTGATGCTGCCCCACCCGTCCCCCCTCCCCCGGGTCGCCGCCCCCGTGCCGTCCTCCCTCCCCTCCTGCCTCCCCCCCTCCTCCGCCGCCCCGGCGCTGTACCCCGCTTTCTCCTCCTACCCCCTCCGCCTCTGCCAGGACCCCCACGCGTCCCTGCCCATCCCGCTCAGGCACCTGTACAGGCACCAGCACGGCCACGCCCAGGGGTCCTACCTGGACCTGGGCGGCAGAACCGTCTTCTAGAAGCCCCCGGAGAACCCCCTCCCCCCTGCGTTAGCGTGCCCCCCCGGTAGACGATAGGAGCTGTAAATAGGTTTGATGATCTTCTGTCTAGATAATAAAGAATGCTTTCAAAACGGCTGGGATTTGGTTCTTTTCAGGGTGACTCTTGGTGAACACCTGGCCGGGGCTTTGAGGGACACGAGGAGGAGGAGGAGGTTAATCATTCCCTCCCGGAGCTTCTCGGCCGCGGCCTGGGAAAAAAACCTCCTCGAAAAGAGATGAAAATGTCGTGTGACGTCGGTGTGCGCGTGAGAGAGAAAAGCAAAAATGCATAGGATTCGATTGCGGGAGTTTCCGGGACCTTCTGGCAGGTCTGAGGAGATCCGAGCGCCGGAGCGCCGGCCTCATGCCGATGCTAAGGGTCGACTGGATGTTTGCTCTCCCCTCCCGGCGGTCACTCATTAGCCAGAGGGTAAACCTGAGCGGCCGAGATTCCGGGGGAGCCCTCACAGCGCACCCGCTGAGCTTCTGCGCTGGGCTTACCAGAGGTTCCTTCTCAGGACAGAAGGTAAGGCGTCCCTCCAGCAGCTCCTTCGGACCTCCAGAGGAAACGAGTCTGCGGCTCTTTCCCACGCAGACGCACTCTTGCTGTGGAGATGATCCGCTCTGCGTTGCGGCCGTCGCTGGCCAGCCTGTGTCTGCTGAGGCGTCTGAGCGGGACCCCCCGCAGGACGGTGGCGACCAAGCTCTCCACGGCGCTGACCTTCGAGGAGCCCGGGGCCTTCAGCGTGAAGACCTCGAGGGAGCTGCTCCGCGCCCTCTTTGTCTTCCGCTTCTGCTCCTACCCTGTGCTGGTGGACAACTGCGGGAAGGTGAGAGGTCCTCCAAGAGAGGCCTTCGCAGGGAGACATCTCCTCCCGGTCGGCGTGGAGGCGTCCTCTCGTCTCGGTCCTTCGAGGATAAAAACTTCGGGACCTTCTCCCTCCTGGTCTTCCAGCTGATGTCGCTCGCCCGCTTGCTGCTGGGGAGGAGGTTGTTCTCCGTGCTGCTGCGCCCCACCGTTTACGCCCAGTTCGTGGCCGGGGAGAACGAGCAGGAGATCTCCAGGTCGCTGGAGAAGATGAGCTCGCTGGGACTGAGGCCCATGCTGGCCGTGCCCATCGAGGAGGACCTGGGAGAAAGCTCTGGGTAGGAGATGTTTTCCGGCCCGCGGAGGCGCCAGAAGGAAAGTGGATTCATGATGTTCTCGTCCTGCCGTGTTCTTTAACAGGGAGAAAAGGTACGACCACAACGCGGAGATCATGCTGGACTGCGTGAGGATGTCCCACAGCAACACCTGGAGCAAAGACCCCATGATGCAGCTGAAGATCACCGCCCTCCTCAGCCCGGAGCTGTGTGTAAGGCCTCCCGTCTCCACGGAAACCCACGACGGTCTCATCAGTAATTGTTTCAGAGGCCACTTTTTAGACGTGATAAAAGTACAGGACATGAAAATGAATCTGTCACCTTTAAATCACTGAAAATCCTCGACTTTACGGAGTTTATGCAAATATCTGTCATGAATATATGCTGGAAAATAGACTGTAAGTGAATCATGAGATAAATAGAATATGAACCAAGAAGCTGTTTCAGCTTGCAGGCACCCAGGCGGCGCCATCTTGAGGACGAAGACGATTCTTCTCCAGTGGAAATGATGTCGAACCCGCGGTTCCATCTCATCTTCACCATCTTCCGGCGTCATTGCCGTGAACGGATGTAAACGCGTGCGCGGCTGCTCGCTCGCCGTGCGTGTTTTCCCAGTCTCTGATTGGCTCTCTCTGTGCGCCAAGGTGAAACTCAGCCGCCTGATTGGCGAGCGGCCGTACGACCCGCGTCTCCTGGTCAGAGCGCTGGACGGGGAGGTGAGTCCCCCCCCCGCCACCCCCTTTCCCCAGGGTGTTTCGTTCAAAATGAACCCCTGGACTCGACCTTTCAGACGGTGGCCTTTCCGGGCTTGAGCGACAGCGAGGCGTCCCACCTCCTGTGCGGCATGAGGAGGCTCAACGAGATCGCAGAGGTGCTCTTCATTCGCGTCGAGCCCACGAACGCATCCTCGACGCCGGGTTAAAACGCAGTCGCGCTTCTCCATAACCCCCCCCCCCAGGCCGGCGTGGACAAAGTCCGCATCCTGGTCGACGCGGAGTACACTTACATGAACCCGGCCCTGTCCCTGGTTACCATGGCGATGATGATGAAGTTCAACAAAGACGGCGCCTGGATCTGGAACACGTACCAGTGTTACCTGAAGGTGATAATCCTCACGCGTCTCCTGGGGGCCAGGTGTGTGTGTGTGTGTGTGTGTGTGTGAACGCCGGGTTCCAGTAAGCTGCCCTGTGGGGCCCGTCAGGACTCCCGGTCGCTCCTGCTGGAGGCCCTGCGTCTGTCCGAGGCCCGCGGCTTCTGTCTGGGGGTCAAGCTGGTTCGGGGCGCCTACATGGACAAAGAGAGGAAGCTGGCGGAGAAGGAGGGCCGTCCAGACCCCGTCCACAAGAGCTGGGAGGACACCAACGACAGGTGGACAGAGCCGGGGGGCCGAACAACACCGGGGGCCATTCCTCGACTTCACGGTTTCTGCTTTTTTTGCGCGTCGCTGCAGTTACAACGGCGCCATGGGAGTGATGCTGGAGGCCATCTCGAAGACGCCCGAGCGCTACAGGATCATAGTGGCCACGCACAACGAGGAGTCTGTGCGAAAAGCTGCACAATGGTTGGACACACACACACACAAACGCACACACAGCAGGAAGCTACTCTTGATGCAACTACAACTAACTATGAAGGTGTATTTTAACATGAAGTCAATCATTAGTTTGAATGGAAATCAGGTTAACAATAACTGAAAAGGACTTTGAGCCTGGCGAGCTTTTCCACGATTTTTCAAAAATCAACGTCCCTCCATGGCTATTTAAAATTCTTTGTGCAAATAGTGTCTGAATGTGTGACGGAAATATGAATAGCTGTGTGAGCCCGACACACCAGGAGTATTCGTGACATCATCTGGTGAATTACGAGCCTTCAGAGAGGCCGAAATATGACCACGGAGCCGATCACGAGGTCTCCTCTTCCGGTCCGGTTGATCTCCTGAATAAAGAAGCAGCCGTTGCGTCTCTCCTCCTAGGATCAATGAGAAGGGCATCGAGAAAACCGGGGGATCCGTGTGCTTCGGCCAGCTGCTGGGGATGTGCGACCACGTCTCCCTCACCCTCGGTAAGACGTCCCGCGTCAAACGTGGCCTTCGGCGCCGAGTCGTCTTGAGAACGAGCGGTTTGACGGCGACCCGGAAAGACCTGAGGCCTTTGCATTACATCAGGAGGCTACAACGGAAATGATGAATTCATGAAAATACATCTTAAGCTTCGACGCTCTCATGGTGTGTCCCCTCTCCCCAGCCAAGGAGGGCTACGCCGTTTACAAGTCGGTGCCGTACGGCTCGGTGGACGAGACGCTGCCCTACCTGGTGCGCCGGGCTCAGGAGAACCGCACCGTGCTGCAGGGAATCCGCAAAGAGCGAGACTTACTGAGGCGGGAGCTGCGCCGCCGACTGCGACTGAGGCCGTGAAGAGGGGAAAGCGCGGCGCGGGGATGAGCGTGTGTGAATTATCAGACGCCCTGCCGCTGAACCAGTGAACGCACAGCGGAAGAGGGCAATGAACACCTAATTGTGACCTCCGGATATCACCGGCGGGCAGATGAAACCAATGTAGATCAGGAAAGACGTGCAGGAGAACCAGAAGAACATGTCACCCAGCGGGAGAACGCACCAGGCAGGGTTTCCTCTCAGCACATTTACCTCTTGCTGCTTCACTTTGTTGCAATAAAAACCCCAGATGAACAAAGCGTCCGTTCACGCCTGCTGGATTTTTGCACATCTGACTCATGTGACGGCCTGTTGGAATTTAGCAGAGGGTTATATTTGTCTGCTCTTGTGAGCGGACAGCGTTTGCTTGCTCGGGCTCAGCAGATGAACCCGTCGTTTGGGGCGTTTCAGAGGGAAGAACGTGGCGTTGGGAAGGACCATTACAGGAGAGGCTGCTCAAAAACAATTTATTTCTGTTCAACTGACCGACTACAATTGTGGATGAGTGTTACCTGGATGACGACAAATCAACTACACTGCTATCTGTTATGTTACTCAACCAGCGGTAGCCTTGGGGAGCTATTGCAGATTTTCCAGACGTTCAGTCCAACGAGGCAGCCGAGCACAAACAGCCCCGGAGGTGGCGGTGAAGGAACGCGAGCGGAGCTGAAACCCCCGTCTTGCGGGCTCAGTAGTTGCTGTGGTTCTGATTCCTGTAGCCTCCTCGCTGGTAGCCGGACTGTTTCTGCGAGTAACCGCCCTTCTGGTCTGTGGACGGGACAAGAAACCATCTCGTCTCTTGAACTCCACTTCAGAAAGCGGATTCTTCCCCCACCCTTCATGCCATTCCCTTCACGTACCTCTCTGGTAGGACTGCTTGTTTTGGTATCCACCTTTCTGGTCTAGAGGGCGACAGAGAGAGAGAAGATAATCAATCCCCGTCGGTCCATTTTAACGGACTCCAGAAAAGCGGAGGGGGAAACACGGAGCTGCACGCGGCTGAAGCCCACCTCTGTTGAAGTAGCCGCCGTAGACGCCCTGCTTCAGGTCGAACACGCGCTCGTTGTTCTCCACCAGGCCGCCCAGCTTCTCTGCCAGCTGCAGGGCCATGTTCTGCAGGGAGGTGGGCTCCGTGCGGTGCATCACCACCGTCTGCGTGGGCTGGTCGAGAGACGCCTGCGCCACAGAGAACATCGCTTCCACTCAAAACCACGAGGGGGAAGTCAGCTGCACCACGAATTCAGCTTCCCTTTGACTTGAACAGCAGGAATTGAAGTGGACTCACCATCAACTCCTCATTGATGATCATCTTGCTGATAATGCTATGAACTGTGGGTATTTCCAACTGGAACATCTCTGAGAGCGTCTCCATGCTGTGGCACAGACACACACACACACACACACACACACACAGCATCAGGTGAGCCGGTTGCCGCGACAACATCTGAGAGCAGCAGCGTTCAGCTCCTCTGCCAACACACTGTGCTCACCTGATGGAGTCGTACACACTGCTGTATGTGAACAGGTAGGTCCTCAGAGACTCCTCCTGGATCTTCCTGCAGAGGAAACGTCCCCGACCACGGAGGATTAATACGCGGGGCACTCTTTATTTGCCGTGTGTTTTGGGGAAAAGCTAAGGATGGGAAAGAAGCGGACCGACCTGACCAGCATGTCGCGAACCCGCTGCGTCTCGGGGAACAGGTCCCAAACCTTGCAGTTCATCTTCTCGTTGATGATGAACGAGTGGCAGGTACGCCAGTCTCCCATCTTCATGGCTTTGCTGGCGGCCACCACGTGCTCCCTCATGCTCTCTGGTGGTCCTGCGGGACAAACACGCAACAAGCGGTCAGCTCGGGTCGTGATGCGGGCTCACAAGAGGGTTGTGAGGCGAGGCGGCGCCCACCCAGCAGCGGCTGCCTCTCTCCCACCCGGAGCTGGTGGTGGAACTGCTTGCTGATCATTCTGCGGCGGGCGTCAAACTCGTGGGCCGCCATGTAGGGGATTTCCAGCAGCATGGCAGACACCAGATACACGCACTCCAGCAGCTCCAGGTTGATGTGCATGTGGAACGGGACCTGTGGGAGACGTCGGAGCCGCGTCACGGACCGGGGACGAAGTCTCTCGGGACGCGGCGGGAGGCCTCACTTACTTGTCGTCTCTTTTCGATCTTCTCCTGCTCAGCGTTCCTCTCCTGCATGTTCCTCATGAGCAGACCCTGACCGAGGAGCTCCTTGGCGCGTCCAGAGGACTGGATGTCCAGCAGGGCGTTGTGGGCGTCCTTGATCATTCCCTGCCTGAAGGCGCAGATGCCGAGCTGAACCATGGTCCTGTTGTACAGGATCTAGGGGGGGGGGAAAGAGGCGGAGTCAGGTCTTCGGTGTCCAGGGTTCCGCACGACGGGTCTTCGTCTCTGGACGCCGACCTGCACTGGAGGATCGGCGTGCTGGATGTTGTCCTGCAGGTGGCTCATCAGCATCAGGTCCCGGGCCTGGTACCAGCGCGAATGCAGAGCGTGGTGGTAGATGTGGCAGAGGATGGCGCACGTGCGGATCCGGTCGGTGCGATCCTTGGCGTAGATGAACTTGCAGAGGCGGTCCATTAACACGGCGCTGTCCTCGGCCTCGCTCTCCTCCTGGTCCTGCTCTGACTGCCGAGTCAAAGGGAAGACCACGACCATGTTCCTTTGTCCAAAAAGGGAAACCCGCCGGCGTTCCTCCTTCACACGCAGCGGTGGTTTCTCACCTTGGACTCTCCCTGCACGCCCATGGTGCGGCGGTGAGCCTTGTAGTCAAACTTGTAGTAGGTGTGCATGATTCTACGCAGGTACACGCGGCAGATCTCCTCCGTGCTTCCCTTGTTCTCCAAGTAGTTCAGCAGCCGGTCGACGATGCCGCAGACCCGCCCCTCGTCTTTCAGATTGTCCACGTATTCTGGAATGACAGGGAGGTGGAAACGGAGGGCCGCTTTAAAACTGAGAGACGAGAGACGGGGCCCGTTCTGGAACCAGCGATGTTTCCAGACCTTGCGAGTGAGGGTCGGTGTTCTGCATGATCTTGGTGAACTCCTCGTCCATCCTCTCCACCAGGGTCAGGATGCATCCGCGCACCCTGAAAGGCTGAGCCGCGTGCAAAAGGGATACAAGTTGGGTTCGCGATTTCTAATCTTTGGCGACAAACGGCTCCACAACTGTGAAGTCCCGCAGACCACGCTCTTGAGATCCACAGCGGTCGGGCTACCTGGTCCGAGATGGCCAGGTTTTCACTGTCCTCAGCGATGTTCTCCCCGATGAAGATGTTGCTGTTGGCGAAGAGGATGTCCAGCAGCTCGTCGATGCAGTCCAGGCACTTCTTCCACATCTCCGACTGGGCGGCACGTAAAACGTGGACAGGTTACATTGATAACACCGGGACGCGAGTTTACACTGTCGCTTCAGCAACATTATTTTACCAATTCAGTTCAAGGCAGCTGCTGTGATCGAGGCGAATCGATGGAATTAGCATTACGAGCAGTACGACTGCTTACGCTGCTATTTGAGAAAATCTGACTGAATAAAATACAGCGAAGCTTTGAGATGACCAGGTACAAAAGAAACGGGGACTCTTTTGAGCGCAACACGGTCTCTTACCTTCATGTAAGCGGCCAAATTGGGATTGTAGTCGTACAGGGAGGCGATAATGTTGAACTTAATCTTGACCAGGACACCTTCCCCCAAGTTATGCTCGGCAGCGATGGCTGCCAGAGCGTGAAACAGTTCGATCTGAGCGGCCCTGTCGCACAGGAGGAGGAAGAGAGGCCGTCACAGGCGAAGAAAAACAAAAAAAAAGACAGTGATACAACTCATGTTTTGCTGAGGGAGAAGATGAGTCGGTCCTGTATTAGCACCGTTTGAGCCCCTCTGGGCTGCAGATCGACGGTCTTTGTCTTTGCCTTTGTCTCACTGGAGTTCAATGAAATATTAATAGAATACGCTCACATTTGAAAGTGACCTCTGTGGATCTACAGAAACCTAACAGTGCTACTCAGGTGGAGTCCAGGCCTTTGCCATGAAGCCACGCTGCTGTTCGGACTGACACGGCGACGGCTGCCGTTAGCCTAAGTAAGACAAGGCACCACCGGCCATCTCAACGCAGGAGCGGGTTTGAGTGTGCGGCTGCTACCTGTCCGTGCCCTTTTTGCCTCTTGCTTGGAGGATCTCATTCAGCTTCTTCACCACCACGGGGGTGTTGATCTCGGTGCCCTTGGCGAACATCTTGGGCTTTTCCTGGTGAAATCAAAACCCCCGACAACGGTGAGTTTCGTTTCCTTGAAGACCCGCTGCGTTCGCCGACCGACACACCCAATATTTTGGACAAACGATTTTATCAATAATTCCCTTTGTTTAAATACTGACACTGATGTTAGCTGGCTGTTGTTTGAATGAAAATGCTGCTCACGTATACATGTCAATGAAAACTTTAACTTGTTCTTATTCTTTCCAGGTGACTTAAAATCATTCTTTGCTAAGTGGCTGCTCGAAAAGTTTCAAAGGTAAAAATCCGTGTTGAGGTTGTCGAGGATATACAGTGTGGATCGGTATTGTGATAATGAGCTCTGCGGGATTCTTACCTTGACCAGCGGCACGCCGCCCTTCACCTTCTCCCAGCCGCCCTCGACCTCCTCGCCGCCCTCCTCCTCGGCCTCCTCCTCGAGCCGCTCTTTCTTCTTCAGCTTCTTCTTTTTCGTACCCTTATCCACTGCCTTGTCTTGCATCTGGGGCCTGGGTGGAGACGTGTCGATGCCGGACAGATTTACTCGCGATCACGCGTCAGGCACAGCGGATGCTCCGCTAGGTCACTGAATGCGTGCAACGGCTAAAAGTATTTCCACCATTTTTAATATTTGCTAACTGTCTTTCAGGAATGTCCCGACTTACTTCTTCAGGAAGTGGGTGGCCAGCGAGGCGCTCTTTCCCTCCCCGTCATCGGAGCTCTCGCTTCTATTGTCCACAGAGTCTGAGCTCCAATCTTCATCGTCATCATCGCTGTCACTGGAGGAAGACTCATCCTGTGGTCAGAACAGCAGCAGCGTTGAGAGAAGTCAACTAAGAAGTCTTAAGAGTCACAATTAATTATCGACATGCCAAATCTTTTGTTACTGCATTATTCAGTTCAGAGAGTTTTTGACAGCAAAGAGACACTTTTCTTCATCGCCAGACAACATCTTCACGTCCCTCCAAGTGAATTCAAACCTATAGTCTGCTGCATATGCTTGTCACAACGTCTGTAACCTGGGATATTTGGCCTTTCACACTCAGCTTTTTCAACAATAGCCAGTTTGTGTTCATTTCAACAGCAAATGCATCCGTAGAACACAGGTTTTTAGATCCTCAGCAACTTCTAGCTACATTGTTGAGAGCATGGCCTGCTGCTCTGGACCGCAGACGGCCGCACAGAGGATCACAAGAACCCCACTGCCTTCTCTGCGGAGCATCTACCAGCGCTGAGTCCACGGGAGAGCTGGCTCCATCGCCGAGGACCACGCCCACCCTCAACATGGACCGTTCACACGCATACCCTCCGGCCCGGAACCGCACGACTGAAGAACCTGTCCTACCCGACTGCCATCAGATTCTCAGCTGACACCCGTTCTTCTTTTCCTGCACTTTCCATGCAGCACAGCCAGTGCTGCGCTCAACTGCACATGGAACTACGGCCCATTTATGCTGCACTCGTCCTTGCACCTGCACTCTGAGAGTTGCACTCAATGTTTTATCTGCACACGGTTATTTATGATGGATACATGTGCAAATGCACTGCGGACAGCAAAGTAAGAATTTCATTGTACAAGGAAACTTGTTTCCACACTGAACAGATGATAATAGACACTTTGAATCTGGACTCTTAACTGTTACATATACTTGTGGTCCTCTTACCCCAGATCCTTTCGTGGACTTCAGGAACTTGCTGGCATCCGGGGCACCCTCGGATTTTTTCTTCAGGAAGGCTCTGGCTGACAGACCGTCTTCTCCGCCTTCCATGTCGCTATCAGAGGAGGAGCCTTACAGAAAAAGAAACGGGTGGTTTTGACCTTCTCATTGCAATCACGTGGACCGCGCAACTGAACTACATTCTTCAAAATAATCCTAAATGACGATGATTCTGACTGATTTTGCAGGTTGTGTGTTGAATGTGTACCAGCAGTCCTACCTGAATACTCTGGTCCCTTGTCTTCTTCTTCATCCGCAGACTCCTGGGGGTTCTTGGAGAGAACACATTGATAGTCTTTTTATTTTCCCTTTCTTCTTTGAGATTTGCAGCTCAAACTCTTGTCAGAAGCGCAGCCCAGACAGAGATCGAGCTGAACTGGCAAACGTCACTTGTGACAATTGGGTAAAAAAACAGATCACACACTGAATTCACTGTTCATGAAAAGGATTTTTTTAGTTACCTCCTTGTAGGCAGAAATTTCTGTTTCATAATCCCTGTTGTACTTGCGGATCTTCTGACGCAGCGTGCTGAGGGCCTTTGCATTGTTCTTGTTCATTTTCTTCTTGCCCTCTTTGTCCTCCCAAAGCTGAAAAGATTCAACATTACTGAGTTTGATGATATTGATAGACAGAGGACAGAAAAACATGACCAAACGATTGAAGGTGTTGTCTGAATGCACACTCAACAAACTTGAGCAATCATGTTGATATAGCACCGAACGATGTCTGACCTGGTTCAGGTAGTCCTCCAGGTCGGCCAGGAGTCTGATATAGAAAGAAGGAACCCCCTCTTTGTCAACTATAGTCTTGCTTTTGAGGAAAGCTCGACACAGCTGCTCAAACTCCTCCAGACACTTGGCCATGTCTCGGATCTTCATGGCATTGCGGATGGTCTTGATGAGGTTGGTCAGCTCCTCAAATCTAAGAATCGTAAGGATGCGTATTGAAAACAGGGATGTAATCTGGGCAGGTTAACAGACATGCTGTCGAAATATGCAGTATCGATTCACATCGAATAACAGCCCCGCATACCTTTTGTCTTTGGCGCTGCGCACCACTCTCTTGGTGTCCTCCTCATCATCGCTCAGCAACAACGACCTTTGAAAAACGGCAACGGGATGTAGAATTAAACATATAAATCTCCATCTTTATGACTGGATTAGGCATTAATGGCACTGACTGCTTGAAAGTGGTCCCAGGCGCTTTGACGGGGAGCTCATCGGCGGACGAGGACTCCTCTGACTCGCTGTCAGAGCCGGTAGCGAAGAAACGAGACATTTCTTAAGATCGCTGTCAATCTGTGAGGACAGAATACAAAAACACCGTTACAGGAAATGTATAGATGCAATTGCTGTCAGCGTGTAAACGGCGTGTGAACAACATGCAACAAATGTGCTGCTTCAGCCAAACTGAATGTTTGTTGTAATGTTTAAAGCAATAGGATAAAGATGGTGGCATACTTTGGTGTAGTTCAAGAGGCTAAACCTTATGGTACTGCAGTGCTTTTGCGGTTTTTGAGTACCTCTTGCAAAACAGATATTAATTTTGATTATTCAGCGTGAGCCTGTCAGTAACTATTAAAGAAAAACGTTAGAATTCAATGATGTGGTCAACAGCGCGAACATTACCAGATACATCTTATCGTCAGCAAAATAAAATTACACATCATTTGCTTTTAACGTAAATGGTCAAAATAGCTTTAGATCACCGTCACTTAGGATTTATAAACACTGTCATCTTTATTCCAACGGGGATGCTAACCATCAGACGCTAACACACCCGGCGGGGCCCTGATGCTAAGCTACGGCTAGCACCTTCTGGGAGCACCGGGCCTCTCCGCTCCCCATCAGCCGGTGACATAAACTCGGACACAGCGCGTCCATATCTTGTCATTACACAGATACGGCGCGGAAAACAACTCACCCGCGTCTCTTGGTTGTTTCGCGGTGAGCCTGGCTGTTAAGAATCGCTTTAAAACTCCGGCGGGGGCAGAAACGCTGCTCTGGCCGAGGAAACGCGACTCGCCGGGGATTCGCCTCGGGGAAAGGAAGTGCCCTTCCTCGCTGTCGTTTGGCGGATCGTGTGCCAGCGGATATCACCACAGCGCCATCTAGTGGAGGGGAGGGCTACGATGCGACACGCACATCTATTCAGAGTAAGATAATACTTTATTGATCCCCATAGGGGAATTTCCTTCGTCGCAGCAGCGCAACGATAACAATATAAAAAAAGTCAAAACATAATCAGCCACGAAACGATTAAAAGTAATCTAAAATAATTAAAAGACAGATAGTCAAAAAATATAAAGACACACACACACATATTTCTACATACATAAATACATGCATACATATATACATATACACTTACACATACATCAGTTAAATAAATAGACAGTAAGAGTGAGAGTAGAATAAATAAGTAAACAGTAAGGGTGAGAGTGGAACCAAAATTGATATCAAGGACAAAGATAGGAACAGATGGGTGAATCAGAAAAAACGAATAGGGTAGCTGCATCAAATTGTCAACAACTATAAATATAAGGGATAATATAAATAAAATATAGGTTAAAAATATGTTTTCTCCTCGTCTGCATGGGTTTTATCTTGGTTTCCTCCCATAGTCCAAAAACATGCAGCGGGTTAATTTGGAAGAAAAAAAAAATAAAAAAAAAAATCAGAAAAATTGCCCCGAATGAGTGAGTGACTGAGTGTTTGTCTGTATACGTGGCCCAGCGATTGACCGGCGACCAGTCCAGGGTGTACCTTGCCTCTCGTCCGATGACAGCTGGGATAGGCTCCAGGATACGCGGCGGACGACTGATGGATGAACGGACATACAGAACTGTGCAAATTGTACAGGTATAAGTAAGAGACTGGAGTGAGCTATGCTCTGTGTTTGTATAATAAATATATCATGAGCGGCATTATACTCGGTGGGGGGCTGGTATGGTGATGAGAGGTTTGCAGGGTAGCTGGGAATTGAGCAGTCGGACAGCTCCGGGGAAAAAGGTTGCTTGGTAAGCAACTCCAAGGATGGGTTGAAGATGTGGGATTTATTGTCTGTGCTCTCCTCGTAACCCCGTATTTTTCATATTTTGTTCGTATTAAATGTAAATAAACACGCGTTCCCTTTTTCTCTTTTGGTACTCGAGAATCACCGTTTATATAATTTATATTCCACATTCAAAGTGCATCATGTTTCAACACCGTTCTTAAAACGCTGATTTTCAAGCATCGTTTTGAGTTGTGACGACAGGAATCAACATTAAAAAAAATCCCTCTTTGCTCTGCAAGGTTGAGTGCTCTGATGAGGGACCTCGTGGCTCACCGGAGTGGATGTGACCTGCAACGGCATGTCAAAGAGTCAGCTAGAAAAATGGAGGATCTTTTCAAAGAGGGTGAAGCAGCGTTTCCTTTTATTATCATTAAGATCATGTGATACAACCTGGTTAATATACCTCAAAACAGATTATCATGCAGAGACTAGATTATATCAGTACAATTAGTCTGGTAATTACACATTCTTCATCTTTTTTTGCTCCTCCGAAGCTCTGGAAAGGAGGGAAAGGCACACATGAAAAGGGGTTCATAATATGTCAACCGGCAACAAAAATCATTATGAAATAAGTAAAATACAGAAGGATTTGAAGTTGCATTTCCGGGGGATCGTTTGTACACTTTGAGTGACGTGTAAATAAAGTCATTCTGAACTGCCCTCACAGACAAAGTACTACTACATTCCAGCTTAAGTAAAGGTTATTCATCTCACACACACACACACACACGCACGCACACACACGCACACATGCATGCATGCACGCAAGCACACACACGCTAATGAGCCGTTTGAAAAACGTATCCACAGGAGTCCTACCTTCTTTCAGTCTCTGTATTTCTTTGGATTGCATTTTCAATTTCTCCTCCAGCTCGGCACAATTGGCACAGCCTGCAGAACGGTTTGATCAAATTATAGATCACAAACAAGCCAAATTTTCTTTTATTTTCATCTTACTGCGCGCACTCAAATCAATGGCGGGTATGCTCGCATCTGGTGGGCGGAAGAGGTGGAACTTTGCTGCACCACCATGAGTACAGCGGTGGTGCAGATAAGTTTAATTTTTTTACAGGGAGCGTACGTGAAATGCAAGCGCAAACAGGCTTGTTTTGAACATACCCTCTCTTGGGGTCTTGGATTGCGAAGCCCTCTGACAGGCAGCAGGCTTTGGAACGGTACTGGCCGAGCTGGCCGCGTCACAGCCGGCGCCGAAAACCGACAAAGCAGAAGCATCTGCAGGGATGACATGAAGACAACGGTTACTGCCATGAGATTAGTCGCCACTTCGCTTGTCTTCAAAAAAGGTGCCCGCAATGCAAGTCCTGTGATACGGAGGAAGCTGCCTGGCTCCTCGACTGCAAGGTTTCTGAGGTTAAAAGCATCACCGGGGAAACGCTACACCTACCCATCTTCTTCTTCTTTGCCAGCGGTAAAAGATCACACCGGGTTAAAGGATGCCTCTTTGTTTGGGAAGTCTTAGACGGAATACTAGAAGTGGTCACTGCGTAAAGGGGCAAAAATGGGAAACTGTTGATTCCTGTGCCGGCTCAAACGGGAGATAAAGGGGCTCCCACCCTTTTTCAGTCGCACTGAAGAAGTGACCACAACTTTGATGCAACATAAAAAAATTTAAAAAAAAAACTCTTGCAGAAAGACCAAGCAGTCCTCTTACTTAATTATACAGCTGTAACTAAGATAGAGAAATCCTAAAATAAAGGCGCTAACCTGTCGGCACATTTTTGACGGATGGCGGCCTGAGACCCGCTGCCGCTCTCTGCGTGGCTGACGGCTTCCCGCTCAGCTGACGCTTCTGCGGGCCAGAGCTGGGCTGCTTGGACGCTGGCCGGAAGAGACGAAATACTATTTACTGAAGATCCAGGACGCGACGACCACCCCTCATACCATAAAAACCTACCTTCGGTTGCAGATCGCAGCTTGCAAGAAGTCGTAATATCGGAGGTCTTAAATGAACAGAACAGGTGAATAAACATTGTGCATTTGTCAGTAACACCACTTGTATAATTCCTGGCAAAATAAGACAATCAGAAAACCAACGGCGTGTTAGAATTACAGCCACGACTGCAGGTCAATTGAAATGTTGATACCAAAAAGGTATCAATGATGTTACAGCACAATAACCCCCCAATTATGCAATACTCTAAATACAAAAAGGGCACAGATACAGCGAGGGGCTCGTCTCGGTCTGCTTTACCAAGCCAAAGACGATCGACATTTTTATACGCGTCTGGTTTGACAGCAAGGACATATTCCGAGTGTACCTCCTGGGAAGCAGCGGACGCAGCTGTGCTCAGAGCTTTCGCCTGAAGCCTCCGTCTGGTCATGGGAAGACCTGAAGCCGGAGGCTCGGGCCGCCCGGGGAGGACGCCGGCTGCTTTGTATCGTAACAGCTGGGACACGGGCTTTGTGGCAGGCAGCAGGGATTTAGCGGCGGACGGCCTGTAGAACGTCTTTCGACCGGAGACGATGTTTGATGGAACGTCTGACGCTGCGTCGTCACGCCCAGTGATCAAGTTGGATATTCTACAGTTTGTCATTGGTGTCGACGTCACCAAAGAGACAGCCCTCAAATCTAGGGTGTCATCCAAGTTGAACGTATTGACTTTGTTATTGTTGTCCATATCCAGGGTCTGATGGGTCAAAGAGTCAGAGAGGCCATCTGCCATCGACAGCGACTGATCCCTGGGCTCACATTTATCAGCTCCTGGGGCCAAATTTGTCATCGGACTCGCCTCAAATAGGCTGTGAATGGGCTGGACCACCTTGGGACTTGTCTCTGTGCCATCGGGCCTGCCCTTCCCATCCGACAGCTGAGGACGTTTCTCGTCAGATGCGTTGTCTTCGGAGTGTGTTGATGCATTACACACCTTAGGAGAGGCTTTATCATTCTGGTGGCCGTCACTAGGGCTGGGTTCGGGCGTTGTTGTGGCAGCACTGGACTTAGGAGGCGGACCATCAAAGGTGCTGTTATCGACACCAAAAGTTCCACCTGTTCCCCCTAAAGCAGCGTCATCACTGGATTTCTGAATCCGGTTCCTATCCACAGTGCTGTGCTGCACATCCTGCAAAGCAGCTGCTTTAACAGCTGGACCCGTGACGGGACTTTCAGCCGCGGCGATGCTTTTATTGACGAAACCGGTTGCATCAGCAGAGCCGCCGGCCAAAGTAGGCCCGCTGACATTTGATGACGTAAGATCCAACGTTTTATTCTGACGGCCACACGTTTTGGATGAGGAGTCTAAATCAGCGGTAACACTCAGTTGGTCGGACTGAGGAAAACCACATGCTTGCTGGGCTGGCTGTGCCACCTCGCCGGGTAACCCAGCATCACGGACGCTTTGAGGCACTTCGGCTGTGGCATCTTTTGGATTCGAGGCCTCCTCAGGCTCAGCGTTAAGCTGCTGACAGGCGAGGTTTTTTGCACTGCTGTTGTCTTGCAGGTGGAAGCTCTGTGCTTGTGACGGAGCCGACATGTCAGTAGACATATTTATGTCACAGGTTATGTTAGCCGGACGGGTAGCGGCTGCGCCTTCAATCACGTTTGTCCCGCTGGTGCCATCCAAAGAAGACATAGAAATATCTCGAGTCATTTCCAAACAAGCTGTCGCTTTTTTCATCCCCACGGACTGTTCGCTGAATGAAGTAGTGGTGTTGGTAACATTGCAGGTAGAAGCATTTGACGATTCTTCGGCTGAAGTTTGAATTATATCCAGAGTGGCCCGTTCTGCCACGGTAGGTCCACCAGGAGCCGAGGAGGATGTGTTGCTTTTAGAAGTATCCAGTGCGGAGACATTCGACGTGACCTCTGAGGAGGACAGCTCGCCTCCTTGTGATAATGCTGGATCAATCTCCAATTTGGGGATTTGAGCAGAGCTTAACTTCGAGTCCAGTTTCATATCAGCAACGTGCTCCGTCTTCCTGACAAACTCCCTCCGAATTACAGGAGTCGCAGGTAGACTGACGGGAAGAGTTAGTTCATTTCCAGACAAACACATCGTGGAATCAGTCGTGACATCAAGCAGAGTGATCTCCGGAAAGAATTCATCATCCAGCCATTTCACAGTCTGTCCTGAATGTTGGCTGACGTTTCCAATTGGCTTCAGACAATTGGCTGTGGTTTTGCCAAAGGGAAAAAAAGGCACAGTCTGTTGAGCTCTGTATCCGTTATTTTCACCTGACTTAGCGTGTTGATGTTCTTCCCTACGTTCCGATGGCTTCGCGGTCCTGGCCGGGTACGTGTCTGCAGGCGGAATATTTTCTTGGCATTTGTCGGCCTCTTGGTTTTCCCCGACACTTGCGGTGCGCGTTGTTCCCTTATGATCCATGCTTGCGTGTGATGCAGAACCTGGCGAAGGGGATTGCCAGTACACCGTTTCTTCTCTGATTCCTCAGATTAGTGACTGCAGCCTGCGAACGACATGACTGAGGATCAATTGATGAAAATATTTCAGTTGACACTTTCTGATATAACTAATGTCATGTAAACGGAGCTTGAACCTGTGTAATAAATACTGCGAATGCTAAGTAAGTTAGGTTAAGAGGAACCAAATGCTACCAGTGTTCATGACGCGACGCAAGCTGCGTAGTGTGATGCGAAATAGCTATATGATTGTTATAACATGAGTTATGGTTTTAGTACGGTGGAAACCCAATCTTTCAATCACAGACGACCCAAATGACCGAGACAACAGTAACCGTCGAAACAAAATCCCACCTTTAGCGTTGGAATGTGAAAACTAGCTTAAAGTTGCGGTCGTAACTGCAGCTAACCTCTCGCTAACCTTCGCTTGGTAGCAAATCGACAAGTTCTACTTACTCTCCTGAGCAGTCAATAAAAGCTGCGGGTCCCTCCTTTAATTCACATGGAGTTTGCTTGGATTTGACCTCCATGAGCTCAAATTTTCATCTGGAAAGGAAAATTAACACGAACACGTCACCAGAAACCCGTTCTGGACGTCACACAAACCGGCTGGATTTGAATTTCGGTTCTGGTCACTGATTGGGCAGGAAGTTCCAGCCAATCAGCAGCGACTCTTTCTTCTTCTTTGGTTTTAATGGAGGCACGACCAAAACCACAACATACCGCCAGGTTCACCTCCTGCCATGCAGGCAGGGCTTTGAGTTTTAGTAAGTCACTTTGGACAGGGCAACTTTTTAAAATGTTAGATTTAAAAAATATATATACAGCCCCCTATTGCCTTGAAAGACAAAGTGAGATTAAAAAGAACTGTCGTATGATAATGTAACCGAAAACAGAAAAAGCCACGAAAGATATGTTACTTGAATAATGGTAAGCAGTGAGGTGCAGTCCGGGGAGGCAGCAGAGGCCGTGTAAAAAGTGTAAAATGATAAGAAAAGACTGAAATTGTTATTTTTATCTGTGATTTGCACAATAAAGGTATTTACTTCACCAGTTTTTGATTGTTTTTTATTCAAAATCGGTGGATTTTCACATTTCCTGTTCAAATACTGAGAAGTGACGTGCGGTGAGGCCGCGGACTGTTACACCTCGACGTAGATTGCACAATGACGGCTGACCGCTGGCATGCTCTGCACTGCTGTCTCTCCGTATGTCACTATTAAAAATGTTTAAACACTGTTGTTTTGTCAACAACTGAATGTGTTACTCGTGTCTTGTGCTGAGCAAACACTGATTGTGATGAAGTCAGTGAACCTCACCGCACATCACTGATAACAATACATCATCTATCTTATTTGATTCCACCATCAGCAAAAATCTATTCAGATTATTTAAGCTCTGATTTCGCCCCCCCCCCCCCCCCCCCCCCAACACAAAAAAACAATTTTCATATAACAAAAAGC
>CAAKHD010013892.1:56764-83758 GCA_901007705.1 Fistularia tabacaria
ACTGATTGTGATGAAGTCAGTGAACCTCACCGCACATCACTGATAACAATACATCATCTATCTTATTTGATTCCCCCATCAGCAAAAATCTATTCAGATTATTTAAGCTCTGATTTCGCCCCCCCCCCCCCCATGAAATAAACAACTATGTTTCCATTAAAAACCATGTGTTCTTTATTCTGTTGCATAACTTTTTGCTTGCAGGAGCGAAGGCACATCTGTCTATCTCAACACACATTAGGAGGATATACTTACATGAATCAATCAAATCAAAGTTCTGAGGACAGCAGCCAAACCTTCACAAAATGCACTTCTGTTTATTTCAATGCAGTTTTTTGTTAAATTCATTGTCTTCTTTTGAAAAAAAATCATCTTGAAATTCTTTTTTTTTAGAAATCGTTCCATCAAGACCACTAATTTCCAGTTGGACTTTATTACAAAAATGTCACACACGACTGCACTAAGTTTGGTGGATATATACACACAAAATATTTTCATCTGTCTTCTTCGTCTTTTGAGGTCTTCTTTAATTTGTGCTTGAGTTCTGACATCAGTGGATTTCCAAACCTGAGGAGAAAAGACAGCCGATTGAAGAGACAACTCTTTGTGTACAAAAAAACAAAACACTGTCGTAGCGACACGTTTTCTCTTGCGGTTCCTCAATTTAATTTACCCGTGGTGTTTTGGTGGCAGCCACCGAGGTGCTTTCACTTCCTCTTCTCGTGCGGGAGTGTCGCCTTTCTCCTCTGATGCCGTCTCAGGTGCCTGTTGATTAAATGCTAATTGAGCAAATACCTGAACCAAATAGAAAAGTGGCATTTCAAACAGGGGTAATAATACCTGCCGGGTGCTTTCGGGGTCACCGCCCTCCGTCTCCACCCTCCGCGTACGCTTCAGAACGGGAATTCCACCGCCGAGACCTTGAAAATACACCGACAGACAGACAGTGATGTGTGAAGTAGAGGTTTCATCCTGATCTCTGAAAACCTGTTGTCATAACAGACCTACCGGGCAGCTTTATTCCGATGCCCAAGCCTCCGAGAGGCACAGCGGCGAAGGCTTTTCCAGGCACTTGTGGAGGCGGTAGGATGGGATCCACTGAAGGCTTGTGTAAAAGAGCCCGTGGGTCTTTCGGGGGTCGAACGTGAGGGTTTTTCACCGCAATTCTTGCCCTTTGAGCTGCGAAGTCCAATGCAAAACGATCAACCTGCAAAGTCAAGCACAGCTCCGTTTACCACCACACCTCGATTTAAGCCATTCACTTCTTTTTCTCGATGGAAACATGTTAAGCTGGAAGTGATACCTCAGTTGGATTTTCAATCCACGGATGCTCCGCTTCCTCGGCCTTTCTGGGCGCGGGTGCCGTTTCAGTCTGTTTCAGCCATTTGGCGGTCGGTTCATCTAATGACCCTTCCTCGAATTCATGAACGCTCTCAGCCGGCGATCCACCTTCTGACCACGCGTTCTCCTGCACCAACATCACCCCTGAAGCCCCGCCCTCACCTGCTTTCATATCCGACGCATTTATCTCCTGAGGTTGATCTTCAGTGTCTGTCGGTGCTCCTCCGTAAAGAGCCGCCGTTCTCATTGGAGATGGAACATCTGCATCTGCTGTCACCTGCAGAGCGTCGGAGGTTTCTGTATCAGTCTTGCTCAAAGACGGGACACTGAATGATCCGGCTGAATCTCGCTTTTCATTTCCTGAGCACACAGATTCGGTTTGATCCTGCTCCTCGGTCGGCGGCTCTGCTCCGGAGTCTCCCTGCCGTCCACCCTCAACCGCTTCCTCTTGAGTTACACTCCCCCCTTCTTCTGACAGTGCCGCCTGAATCCACAGGTCGAGGATATCTTCTCCGATCACATCATGCCGCCCTGAGGTTTCTTGATCTTTCTCCTCTGTGCAGCATTCATCGGACGGATGCGTCTCCATTTGCTCTGGTGACTCCATGTCATATTTGATGGTCATTCGATCCTCAGCTGCACCGGCGGGGTGAACTTCATCTGGTAGGACCTGGTTCTCCGAGCCGAACCCGGGTTCTTCCATGTCTATTCCGTTATCTCGCAGCTCCACCGGTGATTCTTCACGCAATTCAGGCTCCGTTTCACCCGAGAGGAATTGGGACTCGGGCGTGTCTTCCAGCAGACTAGAAGCCCCGCTGCTATTTCGGTCCAGGTCCAAGGCCTTCACCAGCTCATCGTGGAAGGAGGTCTGTGTTTGGTCCTGCACTTCGGCATCAGGGAGAGTTTCGTGAGCGAATCCAGCCACGACCCCGGCCGCAAAGCAGGTAGAGGCGGCACCCATTTCAAGTCGCAGCAGCTCTACCGGCTCTTCTTTTTGGTCGTCCGTCTCCTCGGGTTCGATTTCAGAGGGCTCCTCTTCGAAAAGTCCAATCCCCGTCTTCACTGAGCCGTCCGGTGGCTCCGCTGCCTCTTGCACCAATATCCCTGATCCTTGAACATCTGGTTCAGCACCTGCTTCCTCAGTTGGAGATTCAGCCCCAGTAACGTTCTGTGTGCCGGCGTCTGCGACGGCATCGACTATTTTCCCACTGTTATCTGCGGAGGTAGGTCTTCCGTCTTGTCGCTCCTTCGAATGCTCGACTGCCAGAGCACAGAGGTGGACGCTGTTTTTAAGGCTCTCTGGCTCCCTTCTTCCCTCCACTTCTAGTAATTGGGTGGTCCGACTTTCCCTGGAACCTCCTGATTCCAGGAACCATTGTGTTGTATTCTCATCCGTCCCGGGCGTATTGTTAGAATCAGGAACTGCCTCTTGGGTTTCCTCACATGCTGCGGTGTAAAACACAACCCTGCCTTCCGGCGCACACAGGGGAGCGAGGTTCACGTCCCCACGAACATCCTGTCCTTCAGGGTTCACAGTGGATACGTCGGTCGTCTCTGCCTGTTCCACGTAGTCCTCCATGTCAGCCTCAGGCTCCGCGCCCCGGTCATTGCATTCACGCTCTACATTCGTTGTTTCCGCTTGCTCTTCGGCGTCGGTAGCCGCGTGGACGACCGTTAGAGGAGGAGCCTCCGCAAGGCATCCCATCCCGACAGCTTCCTCTCGTGGGTCTTCAGGAGTGGATCCTACAAGGACGTCCTCCGCGGGGCTTTCGGGCGTCAGCCGCTTGTTTTGCGCGTCCGCCGGCTCACTGCCAGCCTCTTCTCCATCACGTGCCACGAACCCGCGTTCAACGGGTGGTGCTGGTCCGTTAAGATCTGGACTGTGGGCCTGGTCGTCGGCCAGCGCGGACTCAGAATGCGGCGTCTCAGGGGCGGCCGTGACGTCCCCGTCCAGAGCTGATAACCCAACACAGCCGGGGAAGCGGCCTTCGACCTGTCCTGCTCGCGGGGAGAGGTCTTCTCCGGCCGCGAGGACGGATTCAGAAGCCTGACGATTCCCGCGGTCATGTTTGTTGACTTCTTCATAGGTCATTTCTGTGCCCCGAACCCCTGACTCATCCACGCTCATGGCCTCCTCCCCCGCTGGGGTCAGACGTGCACCCGTGTCTTCCTGCTCGCTCGCACATTGGACTTCCTTCACAGCCTGAATCGTCATTTCACCGTCCTCCTCTCGTACCGGGATATTTCTGACAGCGTCGCTTCCTTTGGGTTGACAGTCTTCTGTCCATTCTGCTTTTTCCCTGGTTTCCTCCACCTCTTCTGGCCTCGCATCTTCTGCCAAGCTTCCTGACCCAGCATGTGCTTGTCCCTCCCATCCATCCTCCTCTGTCGTCCCATCTCGTCCACGCACCGTCAAACCGTCGTTCTCCTCGTGATGGTGTTTTGTTTGTGCGTCAGTGCTCAAGCCTGCGTCTGCAAAGATCTCCTCCACCTCCTTCTCATCGGCGGCCTCTGAAGCTGAGCTTTCATCGGTTCCAACCAGACGGGTTTGACGGTCTACGCTTTCATCATGGCGACCAAAGCCGACGGCCGCGGCGGGGACTTCCCAGGAGCAGCTCGGTCCCGAGTCCGTCGCAGGACGCCGTTCCTCCTCGGGTTCCTCCTGGATGCCGTCGGCAGCCTCGGCCGCGGGGTCGTGAGGAGGGTTCAGGCCGGCGCCGACGGCGTCAGCGGGCTCGGCTCTGAAAAATCTGCTCACCGCTCCGGCGATGTAATACTAGGAAAAAAAAGATAGAAAGACATCCGTTCGTCACGTCGTTTATTTGACGAATGAAACTTTCATTGTCAGCGGAGATTTTTGCTCCCCAAAACAAGACCCCGCTCAATGAGTCCTGATCATGTGGATCAGCTGATCAATATTTGTGAACTGTGTGCTGATTCACATGCACACAAATGCGCCTGGGAAGTATTTCCAGGCGTCGCTCTGATTTAAAGCCCCGCGCAAGGTTTCACCTGACTTTCACACAACGATGAATCAACGAATTCCGCCGAGCTGCTGCTGCTGCTGCTCTGCTGGCTCAGGATTTAAAGCCCAATCTTGAGAGAGAACATTTCCGCTTCCAGTACAACAATAGAGTGGTTTCAAAACCGAGAAGTCCAAATATAGTTCCACCGGTCTGACTCATAAAAGCATGACTCATCGGAGTCCTGAGCGCAAGCCCTTTTGAAAGCGCCGGCGGGGGCTAATCGTTCAGCAGACGGCGGCCTTATCTTCTGCCAGGTGAGAGCGGACCTCAACGACACACGTCCGTCCTCCACGAGTCCTGGCGGAAAAATGACGCGACTCTGCGCCGAGGTCTCCGTGAAACGCGCGGAAAGTTGGTTTTTTTTTCCAAATATTAAAGTGCTGTTCCCTCTGCAAAATCCACCTCTGTTTTTTCATGCATGGCTTCTTACTGCGTTGCTTATTTTCCACATCTGCTCTCCTGGGTTTGCATTAAATGTCCTATTTTGTTTTTTTTCGCAGCGCTAACAGAGCCAAGCCTGTTGCCCAGCGCAGCTCGAGGAGGCCCGGAGTTTACTTCGCCACCAGAGAAGAGGCGAGCTACTTCCTCATCAGGTTCACCTCAGACCCAACAGGATCTGAGGAAATATCGATGCCCGGCGACCTGAGGGACACCTAAACCCCTGAGCCATGAAGGTCCTGCCCAGAACGAACCTTCACTTTACAGAAAATTGTTGTGTGCGTGTGTGTGTGTGTGTGTGTGTGTGTGTGTGTGTGTGTGTGTGTGTGTGTTGCATTCTGTGGCTCATTTCTGCAGCCGAACTCACCCAAAAGTCCCAGAGGGTCCTCTCCACCCTGGCGGCGGGGCTGTCGGGCTCCATCTCCGAACTCCGTGCTCGCCTTCCCCCGCCTTCCCACGGCGGCGTGGACGCGCAGCACCCGCGGCTGCAGCCCGGAGACAAGTTGCATCGACTGGGGACGAGGTTTCCGCACTCGGGCGGCAGGCGTGGTCCTCTCACAACGCCATGTCCGCGTCGGTAGGAGGAAGAGGACGCGGCGCCCGCAGCTGGGCGTGCGTGTGCGTGCGTGTGCGTGCGCGTCGGTGCGCGCAGCTGTGCAGGGGTTGGAGATGATAAAGAGTGAGACAGAAGGTAATCTGAGTGCTGCAGAAGCGCTCAGGTGTGGAGTTTCAACAGAAACGTGCTAGAAAGCCGCCGTGCACATGAACGTACACGTGGAGATCCAGAATGCCGGTTGTGCGGAGCGGCTGCTGTGTTCGGCCTGGACGTGAGGCTGCGGAGGAGCTCGGCTTCCAACGGGGCTCCTCGTCCTCCTGGAGCACCTGAAGGTGTGGAGGTCTGACGGCGACCGGCAGACCCAGGAGAAACCCCCTGCCTGCACCTCCACAAAAGCACACACCTCCACCTGGGCGGCTTTCTTATGTTGCCTTCTCTTCTACGTTACTTCATCTTGTCCAGAAGTGTTGAGAAGAGCTACGCTTCCATTCCTTCGCACATTATTTGGAATATTATGGAGACAAACAACCGTTCGTCCTCTCATCAACGTCTGGACACTTGAGTGTCTCCACTGAAGGTCCGGTGGACCTCCTGCATGTGTTTAGAGCGTGGGAGGAACCCCGAGGAACCCCGTGCAGACACGGAGACTCCGCACAGACCTGTGAGAATCCAACATGGACCTTCTGGCTGTGAGGCGGAAGTGCTCACCGCCGAGCCACCTGAAATGACTGAGCATCTGAGCCTCTCCTCTCACGCCAGCTAACTTCCTGTCCTCTTCCCCTCCGTCCACGAACCTCCTCCACCACCCTCAGCATCCTTCTACCCAGCTCTCCTCCACGCCTCCTCGGTGCATGTCCAAACCCTCTCGGACTGACTCGACGCCCACACGGCGCGTTATTCTCAGAAGGGGAAGTCGGAGCAGCTCAAAAAAGCCGCTGCATGTGCGTGCGACATCCTGTGAGAGCCTGTGAAACCCTGTGAGCTGCGTGTGGTCAGAATTTAAAGAAGAAGTGCCTTTTCGAAACGAGAAGTTTCAGATGCAACGCTTGACCAACACCGCCGACCAGATTGCGAAAAGTAAAGTGCGCTCAGGATGGAGGAAAACGGAGGCGTCTTTTTCAAATGAGATTTTATTCCCCGCCCCCGTAATACAATCCACAGTGAGATCATTAATGTATCTGTACAAAAATATAGAGGTTGGAAGGAGAACGTAATAAATTAGGAGAGAGAACAGAAGGTGCCGAACCAAGATTTGATCAGGTAAAAAAAAAGAAAGGGCGCTATGCTAAGATTAGGCGTTTTAAATGCACACACACGGGCGTGTTTTACCACGTGAGTCACACAGGAAACCGTCCGGCCGCCGCTCTCACGACGCCACCTCCTCCGCGGGCTCTGAAAGAAGAAGACGCACGGGTCGAGTCGCAGAACGTCGGGAAGGACACGGTTCCGTGAGCCACGGAGGCGGTGACCCAGAGGTTCGGAGGAAGGCGCTCCGTGTTCCGGGAAGCGCGGGAGGCGTGCGGTTGCTCTCACCTGTCCAGGTGCGATAAACAGGAAGCTTGAGGTCGGGGTGCGTGACCTCCACACACACTCTCAGACGTCCGGGTTCGCTCTCTCGGACGCCTCTCCTCCAGTCCACCCTGTTGATGTGCAGCGCCCCGGACGCCTCCTGGCCTTCACCGCCGCTGTCCTCCTCCACGTACGACTTTGTTTCCTCCTCCCTCTCCATGTTGTTATTCTCTCCGTCCTCCTTCTCGTCGATGTAGGCGATCCCCTCGGCGTCCGGGTCGGTGACGGCGGCCTTCGTCTCTGGATGGAAAAAAAGGCCGACGTTTAGACGTCGGACTTTATAGATGTGACCTTGAAAGCAGCAGCTTATCAGGAAGGAAGTTCAGTCATTCACGGATTCATTCATTCTCTATAATGGGCTGATCCTGGACCAATCATAGGGCCACATATAGAGACATTCACCCTCGCATTTGCACCGCATATGAAGAAAAACAACCATTCACTCATTCATTCAAACATCATATAAAGACATACAACCATTGACTTTACCATTCGCTCATCATATCGAGAAATTCATCCATTCATTTCAGGAGTCATATAAAGACATACAACCATTCACCCTCTCATTAAGTCATATAGAGACATGTCACTATTCACTCATTCATTCAAACATCATATAAAGACATAGAACCATTAATTTTCCCATTCACACATCACATGGAGAAATTCATCCATTCACTCTCCACTTCAGGAGTTATATAAAGACATACAACCATTCATCCTCTCATTCACACCTCAAACAAAGAAAAACAAGCATTCACTCATTCATTCAATCGTCATATAAAGACATACAATGATTCACTTTTCCATTCACACATCATATAGAGAAATTCATCCATTCACCCTCTCATTAAGTCATCGTTTAGAGAAATTCATCCATTCACTCATTCATTCACACCTCATATAAAGACATACAAACATTCACTTTCCCATCCAAACATCATATTGAGAAATTCATCCATTCACACATTCAATCACATCTCATATAAAGACATACAAACATTCACTTTACCCTCCAAACATCATATGGAGAAAGTCATCCATTCAGTCTCCACTTCAGGAGTCATATCAAGACAAATAACCATTCATCCTCTCATTAAGACATCATATCGAGACATACAACCATTCACTCATTCATTCACACCTCATAGAGACAGACAGCATTCACACATCACATGGAGAATGTCCTCCAGACATGCAGCACGCAGACACCCGGACGGATCTCCTGGTTTTGAGTGTCAGGTACTTGTGGCGTGTCCGTTCCTCTGCCTGTCCGTCCGGACGGACCTCTCCAGGGCGCATACGCTTTTCAGCTCCCTCTGGCCGTCGTCCCCGATCTCCTCGGTCTCGCTGGACACCAGCGGCGAGAGTGTGGCCCCCCCCGCCGTCCACAGCAGCTTGGCCCTGGGGTGACCTCCCTTCAGCAGCAGGGAGAAGACGCCGACCCCCTCGCTGCTCCAGCACACCGAGATGGACGGAGGGACGGAGGGGGCGACTGCGGGAGAAACAATGATACGGAGAAGGTTAGCTTGCGGTGGCGCCGGGCGGCGGCCGCGCGCGCGACGATGCGCACCGATGTCGACGTTCCTCCAGAGCTTCTCGATGGGCTCCTGCAGGGAGCAGTGCTCCACCCTGCAGACGATACCTCCCCCGCGCTGTCTCTTCTCCTGGCCGGAGGTCCTCCTGCTCAGCGTGGCCGTGGTCCTGTAGAGCCTGGGACGGCTCTCGAAGGGGCCCCACGTCTCGCCTCCTCCGAGGACCTCCTCCTCTCTGTCGTCCTGCTCGCCGTCCCTCAGCTTCAGCCAGGTGACCGATATTTTCGAAGGGTAGAAATCCGTGATCTCGCAGCCCAGGGCGAGGATCCGGTCCGGAGAGGTGGAGGCGACGATCTCGGACACGCGGGGCCTCCTGATGAATCCTGCGTGGACGGAAGGGCTAAGGCTCGGCCTTTCGTTTCTCCGGGAACGGCGGCGGCGGCGTTCGGTTGCCGGCGTCCTTCTCACCTCTGGTTTCTCGAGTGACCGGCTGCTTCAGCGCGACGTGATGCACGCTGACCCAGACCTTGGTGCCTCCCCGCTCAAGCTCGCCGCGCGGCAGCTTGCACTGGCTGAAGGCCGAGAAGAAGCCCTCGGAGTTGGGTCGGGGCGCCGAGGAGGCCTGGGAGGCAACGGGGCTGAGCTCCCCGCCCTGGCAGAACCAGCGGAACGTGATGACGTCCGGGTGGAAATGGGACGCCCGCACCGTCAGGCTGATGACGTCTGCTGCCACGAGAAGAAGAGCAGGGAGTCAACCTTCTCCGTGTCATCAGTTCATTCATTCATTCATTCATTCATTCATTCACTCGTTATCTACGCCGCTTATCCTGCCGTCCACCCTGGATTGGTCCATCACAGGCTCACACACAGGGACATTCACTCATTCATTCACAGCATGTGGAAACATACAACCATTCACTCATTCGTTCACAGTCATTTGATGACAGACAGTCATTCACTCACTCATTCACATGCCACATATAAACATACAGCAATTCAGTCATTGATTCAAAAATAATGTAGACATTCAGCCATTCATTCATTCATTTGAACATCATATGTAGACATGCAGCCATTCACTCATTCATTGACATGCCATATATAAACTTACAGCAATTCACTTACTGATTTAAACATAGTATATAAACATGCAGCCATTCACTCATCCATTCAAACATCATATACAGACATAGGTCCATTCACTCATTCATTCAAACATCATATGTAGACATACAGACATTCACTCACTCATTTAAACATAGTATACAGACATACAGCCATTCACTCATTCATTTAAACGTAATATACAGACATGCAGCCATTCACTCATTCATTTAAACGTAATATACAGACATGCAGCCATTCACTCATTCATTGACATGCCATATATAAACTTACAGCAATTCAATTATTGATTTAAATATAGTATATAAACATGCAGCCATTCACTCATTCATTCAAACATCATATGTAGACATACAGACATTCACTCATTCATTTAAATGTAGTATATAGACATGCAGCCATTCACTCATTCATTCAAACATCATATATAGACATAGATCCATTCACTCATTCATTCAAACATCATATATAGACATAGATCCATTCACTCATTCATTCAAACATCATATATAGACATAGATCCATTCACTCATTCATTCAAACATCATATATAGACATAGATCCATTCACTCATTCATTCAAACATCATATATAGACATAGATCCATTCACTCATTCATTCAAACATCATATGTAGACACACAGCCATTCAGCCTCTCATGCACACATCTGGACCATGCAGGGTCTCCGGTGACCTCCGGCATGTGTTTGGACCGTGGGAGGAACCCGGAGAACCCTGAGGAACCCCTCCATGGAGGCTCCACACAGGAAGGGGAGCTTGTGGCCCCAGGGGCTGGCAGGCCGTCCCACCTGAGTCACTGGGCGTCTCGGCCAGCTGGATTTCAGACACCTCTGGAGCGGCTGCGGGGGAGAAGATACAAACCTTCTCAGTGCTGCGCTTGCAGAGCCAAAATGAGCGACCGCCAGCCGATTGGCTTACACAGAATGGTGAATTTCTCCGACACTCTCTCCACCACGATCTTGTCCTTGCCCATGTAGGACACCTGACACTTGAACACGGCCCCTTTGTGGACGGAGATCTGTGGGACGAAGGTGAGCGAGGAGACGAGCTGCTGGCAGCCGCTGCCGGAGGAGCGCAGCGGCCCGTGGGAGTGCAGCTTGTAGTAGCCCATCTCCCCTCTGGATGACAGCAGAGGACCTTTCTCCGACGCTGGGGATTTGAGAGTTAGACCGTAGGGCAGATGGATGGTGGTTAGAGGAGTGTGAAGGCAGTTAAAGTTGGCTTTGGAGGATCCACAATCTTGACGTTGTTAGTGGAATTAAAATGTTCGAGGGAAAACACAGCAGATTTAGAGGCGGTCATTGCGCATTCTGTGTCTTCTCCTGTCAAGGCTGCAGATGTTTTTCTATTTTCTGTGATCATTGAAACAGACCCACTTTCCTGGCTGATTCATAGAACAACACCAACACCAACACCACAAACACCAACACCACAAAAAACATTTTCCATTTGCACAACCACAACCCCACTGCATCCGCCCACTTGTTGCACGGTTGTACTTATTTTAATTTCTGTTTCATTTTATCTTATTTAATTTCATTTCTATCTATCTATCTATCTATCTATCTATCTATCTATCTATCTATCTATCTATCTATCTATCTATCTATCTATCTATCTATCTATCTATCTATCTATCTATCTAATTATCTATTTATTTTATTTTATTTTATTTTATTTTATTTTATTTTATTTTATTTTATTTTATTTTATTTTATTTTATTTTATTTTATTTTATTTTATCTTATTTTATTTTATTTTTCCAGCACAAGGCATTTCGTTATATTTGTATACTTTGTATTCTATTGTAGGTATTGTTTTTGTGGTTTTCATCTATTTGTATCTATTATTACTATTTGCACACTTTTCTACCCTAATGTCGCAGTGACAATTGAGTTCCCCCGTCGTGGGATCAATAAAGTCTATCTTATCTTATTTTATCTTGGTAGATCTTCATCGCTCCTCTGTGCAGCGTAAACAGGGATTAGCCTTTGACTGGGTGGCATTGGATCTGAGGCTTGGAGGCCACCGTGCAGCTTCAGCGTGATGAAGCTCTCCTTGTGAGTGCAGCAGCTTCTCAGATCATATCAGAGATGAGTGACTGTCCCTCCTGAGGCGTCACTGTGAATTACTCCTGCTCTCCTGGACATTGACCTTTGAGGAGGTCCTACCTGTGAGCGAGGTGTCGGAGATGGGGGTGTCGTTGAGGAACCAGGCCGCGTGGACGCGGTCCACCCTCCGGCCCTCGATGCTCAACGTCACCCTGCCCTTCTGCCCGACGACCACGTGCGGAGGGAGGATGATCCCCGACACGTTCAGCGACTTCTGCTTCTCTGAGGGGGAGAAGAACGGAGACGGAGCCAATGGAAGCCGAACGTGGACGGACGGATAAGGGAGCGACGCTTCGGACTCACCATCCCTTCTCCTCCAGGAAAAACCGAAGCAGAGCAGGAAGACGAGCACCAGGGAAATGCACATCAGCGCCACCGAGGCTTTGGCCGACTTGGTCAGCACCGGACTCTGATCTGGGGGAGGAACTCATCAGCGCCATCTTTTCCTCTCCGATCCCGGAAGGAGAAGAAGCTCACCCTGCGGGTCCAGCGTTTCCAGGTCTGCGGATCCACGCGCCGGCTCGGCGTCGCCGGGCTGATCGACGGCGCACTCCACCGCCCCTCCTCGGGCCCGCTGCTCCGGGCTCAGGGTGTAATAGCGCCTGGTTCTGTACGTCCCGTCGGGGTTCCGCTCGGCGGCGGGCTCCTCGGGGAGGACGCTGCCGTTCTGCAGCCACGACACGGACACGTCGTCCGGGTAGAAGCGCTCCAGGTCGCAGAAAAGAGTGAGGGGAGCGTCGGCCGAGGAAGACGGCGCCGCGGACAGACGGACGACGGCGGGATCTGAAAAGGAGGAGAGACGATTAAAGCTTCAATCTAGAGTGGAAAAACTCCCCGCAGACCAAGAGAAGGGAAGAGGCTTCTCGGATGAGGGGGGAAATGTCTTCAAGCGCAGACATTCAAGTCAGGCTGCCACAGCAAGAAGATTTTAGATGGGAATTAAACACCTTGAAAACAGATGTTTCAGTGTATTTAAAATGTAATTATTTTTCTAAAATTCCGTATTATAATAATAATACAACAAAATAATAAAATAAAATATCAAAAACAGAAGTATAATAATAATAATAATAATAATAATACAAATAAAAATGAATAATAAAAAAATGACATGACATTTTATTTAATAAATTCAATTTACGCTTTTTAAATAAAAATTAACGTTAAATATTTCAGTTTATTTAAAACCGAAATATGACGGAGCTGCCAACAAGGCTCGCGGGAGCAACCGGTGTCTTGCTCCAGGGTACTTTTGCATGCAGACGGGAGCGGGTGGGGATCAAACCGACAACCTTCCCATCTTGGGGCCTCCCACTCTACGAGCCGAGCCTCAGCACCAGCCCTTGTATCAAGGAGTAATCGATTACTATTGACGAGCCTGTGGCTCCGGTTGGCCCTTCTCCACGAGGCCCTTACGCGTGATATTGAGGTGAAAGTGAAGTTCTGTGGAGGAGCCGTTGACGGACGCCCTGCAGCCGAATGTGGCGTTCTGGTCCTGCAGGGAAGGGAAGAGCGTGAAGTTGCCCACCGCCCGGTAGGACCCGGCGGGGGTCTGCTCGCCGTCCAGCCGCTGGGGGTCACCGATCGCCTGGCCATCCCTGGTCCAGGTGAAGAGAACGGGTGGTGGGTAGAAACCATCTGCGCGGCATTCGACCCGGCTCTGTCTCTCCAACACCGCCCACTGCTGGGGGACGGACAGGGAGGGCAAGGCTGGAGGGGGAGAAGACGGAGAGGGGATGAAGTTCTGCTTCAGGCTCCGCCGAGCACTTTGAATCACCGCTGAGCGAAGGCGCGTACCGAGGACGCTGAGCTCCACGGAGCCGTTGTAGCTGCTGGCGTCTCCTCTGACGGCGCATTCGTAAACGCCCTGCAGGCGGAGGGCCGCCCCGAGGACGCTCACAGAAAAGTCTCCAGCGCGGAAAAGGCTGGTGTTCCAGCCGAAGCCCGGCTCCGTGCGCGATACGCCGTCCACAAACGAGGCTATGTGGGAGCCCTGCCGCGTCCAGTTGACAGCGACCAGAGCCTCCTCTTTGTCCAGCTCCACCTGGCAGGGCAGCGTGGCAGCTTCATTCAGGCCCGCCTGGACGCCAGCTGCAGACGCTTCAAGCGGGAAAGGGACTTTTTAGCCAAAGACAAAATAAAGACACGACTGAGTATCAACCAGAGGCCGAAATCCGAGCTCAGCACACTGCATTATTTGTCCAGTGTGACGGACGGCCGCAGGAGAAGCGCTTGATAACGAATGCACGAATGAATGAATGAATTCCCTGTCACGCCTCCACGGTCATCCAGGAGATCTCCTTTCCTCTGTGCTATAATTCCCTGTCCTGATCCCACTGCTGTCTCCACCTCACAGTCATTTGTTGTACAAATAGTCCATACTTTCCTTTTTCCATCCTGTATTCCGTCCATAGCTTCGTTAAAATGTAATCTTTCTTTTTTAATATCTGCCTGTCTACACCAAACATTGGTTTGTGTGACGTGGACGTTTATTTTCGTCTAAGCCGGTGACGTTGAGGATCTGAGCAGCAGAGCTGCAGCTCCTCCGTCGAGCGAAACCCCAGATATTTAAGGCAGTCACTGGAGAATGAATTGGAGTGTTTTTGCACGAACCGGAGACTAAACAAACGGCCGCGCCGCCAACACAGCCTTTCTGTTTGAAGTCCCTGTTTGACTTTCACCTCCTCCTTCAAGTTCCCCCGTCCTTTCTTTTCATCCCAACTCAAACAACGCATCTCCTCCAAATCAAAGCGCGGACGAGGCCTTCGGCTCGGCTCCGGACGGCCCATCAGTTTAATCAGTAACCGCTACAATAAATACCTGCAGGTGTGTTGGGGAGAAAACTTTCTTTGTGTCGCGCCCGTCGCTGAGGGTGATGGATTTGACAAGCGGGGGGGGGGGGTTTCGTCGTCCCCGGCCGGTTCGCCGCGACCCTGAAAACCTCTTTCAACATTGTTTTGCAGGATTTGTCATTGTGAGTTTGGACCGGGATTGTAATGGCGACGGACCGGTGCCTCTCGCCCCCCCGACTGCAGGGTAGGTGTCGTGGATAATGGATGAACGAATGCGAGTCACTGGCTTTTTAAACACCATGCTCTCGGTCGCGTTGCCGCGAAGAGATTTCCACAAGAATGAGCAGATGATCGAGAGCCTCCATAGACACATGAAAACAACACATCCGATGCAATCTGTTCCTAAACAATTCCACATAAACGGACAAGAAACCCACTTTATATTTGCCGGTGGATTCATGAATGGCAGTATGTTTTTGGTGTCAGTTGACGCACCGTGTCCGCCCAGTAAAAAAAAAAAAAAAAAAGCTTTTCTATGTTTTCAGAGAAGTTTTGGCTGTGAGCGGAGGAGGGCCCGGTTTATGCAAAAGGAAATAAGCCTTGCAGACGCGTTCATGTTCACCCTCCGGCGCAGGCAGAGATCTAGCTTCATCAAGATCTCCCCGACGCCGTGATGCTAGAGCGTCTTAACTGGCTATCATTTCGTCCCCAGCCTTCAAATGAATGAGGATTGACACAAAAGTCCACAGTTGAGGCGGGAATGTCGCTCACACGCCGTCAATCTGTACCTTCCCATTTCCCCGCGGAACACCCGGCACACCGAGATGAACAGAAGTGAGTGACTTGCAATAAAACTCCAGAGAAAACGGTTTTAAAAATTGTGCAACTCCGGTGGGGAAACGGCGACGCGATCAGCCCGCGGCGCTATCGTCGTGATACTCACCTCGCTTTACGAGAGCCAGGAGGACGACCTGGACGAGGACTTTACACCGCATGGCCGGGGCTTGTCTTCACACCAACTCCTTATCTTCAGGGCCCTCTGCTTTTATACGCTGCTGCGAGCTGACAGTGGGTGGGTTTGTCCCGCCGGAGGAGGGGGGGGGAAGAAATATTGTCCCCGGGCCCGACGGCGAAAAAAGGAGGCCCCTGTTATGTGCATGCTGACCTAAATAGGCCGGGACCGATGGAGCAAGAGAGAGACTTAAAGAGAGAAAAAAAAAAAAAAAAAAAGGAGTGAGATGTGCGGGGAAGTACAAGTGCAGAAACCGGCCACTTAAAATTCAGCCGGGCCGCGGGCCAAGGCTCCGGGGCTACTTTACATTGGTGCGGCGTCACCGCCAACAAACGGCGAGGGCCGTCCAACTGAGCTTATGTGGGCAAACACCCCGGCGCTTTTCTCTCAATGCGGGGGGGAAAGTTACGGCGGCGGGGCATTCGAGGGGCTAAATCAGAGCGCCGGTTGTTTATTGCGCTTTTCGCGAGCCCCGGCGAGCCTCCGACGTGGCCTTTCCCCTCCCGGGCGGCCGGTTTGCCTCCCGAACAATGGCCTTTGAAGACGAGCCGTCGCCCTCCCGGCCAATCATTAACAGCGTTATCTGTTTGGATTGTTTGACTTTGCACGCTAATCGTTTGTCGTGCACATCAATCTCTCAACATCGCTTCGATCCCTGTTTGGAGAGCGCGGGATGCGTGCGTCCGAAGGCAAGACGTCCCCTTCGGAGGACGGAGGGACGGGACGGTCCTCGGCCGTCTCGCTGGTTTCCGCGCATTTGCGGAAACAAATCCGGACGCCAAAACAACAACATCTCCCTCACACGCCGGCGGGATTCTCCACGAAGCTCCGTGACATCGCGTCACCCGCGGCGAAAAAACGCAAGTCATTTCGGCGTTGTTTATTTGCCCGAGCGGAATTTGCAGAATCATGTGGGCAAATATTTACACCGACGTGGCTTTTCTTATGCGTGAGACGTCGAGTGGCCGGAGCCGACAGCCGAACAAAGAGGCGGCAAGACGAGCGCGGAGGGAAGAGGCGCCTTCGGAGACGTCGGGATCCGGAGGCGGACTTTGAAATGTGTCCGTGACGGCCGACGCTCCCGTGTCAAAACTCCACAATGACCCCATGTTGCTGAGGAGGAAAGAGAAGAGCGTGCATTCGAAGTCACGAAAACTTTGAAACCCGGCGTCCTGGAAGAAGCGCGACTGACTGGCTTGAACAAATCAAAGTTAGGCCACCAGAGGGTCGTGTTCTGTCTGCTGTTTTATTCAAATCATGTGACGGAGAGCGGATCTCGTATCTGACTGTGGCCCGAAGATCCATTCGTGGCGAGTGAAAGGAGAGCAGTTTGGGAACGGGAATTTCCAAATGACAACAATCTTCTTGGAAATTGATGACTGCATTCCATCTCTCTGCGGCTCATCCGGCAGGGGATGAGCAACCCTTCAGCCATTCATCCTCTCCACATTCATTCGTTCATTCACATCATAAAAACCGTTCACCTCCTCGTTCCCAGGCCGCGTAGGAACAACCTTTCGCCCCCTCCTTCGCACGTCTGGACAAGGCAGGGTCTCCAGTGAAGCTCCTGCATGTGTTTGGACGGAGGGAGGAACCCTGAGGAACCCCACGCAGACACGGGGAGAACGTGGAGACTCCACACAGGAGGTGATTGCCGACCGGGGACCTTCTGGCTGCAAGAGTCCCGCGTTCCGGTCCCTCGTGTTTCTGCACGCCTTTAACCAAGCGGGCCGATTTAGAGTCCGATCAAGCGTCATCGGGTCAAAGCGATGGCACAGATCCGCAAAGCGACGGGGACGTCACGGCGGGGGAACAACCTGGAGGGGGAGATCGGACCTGGAGGCACCAGAGGAGAGGTGTTGACACCTCCACATCCCCGACGGAGGGCCGAGCAGGAAACGTCAGCGCCGTCCGAGCGGCCGGGCGGCTACGCCAGGTAAGATTATGTCATGTGTGAAGGAGCGCATGTGATTTCTTGGCAGCAGAGATAAAATCGCACCTGAACACAAACCAGGTGGAGCCGATGTGTGGCATCGAGATAAACCAGTTTCATATTTTTCAAAATATGCCAAACTGTTGGAGAAGGAAAGCGTCGCGCTCAGTCAGGTTTGTGCATCAGCTGTAAGTCATGGCACCCTGGAGGACGCTGGCTCTACTTCTCTGCGGACTTCTGGTGGAGCACAGTGAGCTGCTGATTCTCTCGCACACACACACTCACTCACACACACACACACACACACACACACACACACACACACACACAGACGCAGAAAAGGCGGTGAGGTCATTGGAGGAGGTCGCGTCATCTCATCTTCTGTCTTTGACTATGTGAATGCGGCCGGTTCGTCGCGACCTCCTCCATTCTGCGTCCGGTGGCCAGAAAACATCTGGAGGCGGCCGCTTTTTTTTTTTTTTTTTTCATTATTCATTATTCTCGCTTCAATTTGGCTGTTTTGGTTTTTTAACAATCCAAGTATTGTATCCTCCCTCCATATGGAGCTGGACTCATCAGCCTTGTGACTGCAGTCATACTGTATCTAACACACACACACAGGAAGCGTTTGCTGATCGTGTTAATGTCTCTCTGCCCGCAGGCTCAAGAGCCCAGGGTAAGTATGTCGAGCGTGCATCATCATCGTTATGGCGTCACACATGAACGAATGCGAGCGCTGGAAAACGTGCTCTGCTGTCGGCAGATTGCGGCGTGGCGCCTCTGAACCCCAGGATCGTTGGCGGGGAGGCGGCCGCAGCCGGGTGGTGGCCCTGGCAGGCCAGCCTGCATTTAGGGAGTCACGTCTGCGGCGGGACCCTGATCAGTGACCAGTGGGTTCTCACTGCAGCCCACTGCATCTCGCGGTAAGACAACCACACACACACACACACACACACACACACACACACACACACGGATCTGAAAACCCGTTCGCCTGGTTTCAGGCTCAGACTGTCGTTAAATGGTTTTGGAATGATTCGACAGATATGATCTGCCCAAACCATCCGACCTGTATTTTCACTTCAGTTCGTTTTTCAAAGGTAATTGAACATGAACTGAATTCTTGACCAGCTTGTGTTTTTTTTTACATGTAATCCAGAAACGTGCCGTCTTTGTGGACGGTGTACCTGGGAAGAGAAAAACAGACAGGCTCCGATGCCAACGAGGTCTCCAGAGCCGTGTCGCGGATCGACGTCCACCCCCAGTACAACAGCACCTTGCACAACAACGACATCGCCTTGATGAAGCTGAGCGCCCCCGTCACGTTCACGGACTACATCAGACCCATCTGCCTGGCGAGCAACTCCAGCCAGGTGCACACCAACACCACCTGCTGGTCCACCGGCTGGGGTTCACTCGAGTTCATGGGTACTTTCCACCTTCATGGATTCCTTCTCGATGGAAAAGCAAATATACCAACCGGCCGCTCCCGCGGACGAAGCTCTGCGCCAAATTCAAAGCCCGTTAACCGAATGATTTCCCGCCTCTCCTCCGCAGAGTCCGTGTCGGACACGCTGCAGGAGGTGGAGGTCTCCGTGGTCGGAGAGAAGCAGTGCGCCTGCAGTTACAGCTCCATTTCCGAGACCATCATCACCGAAGAAATGATCTGCGGAGGAGGAGCGGGAAATGGAGTCTGCCAGGTCAAAGAATGGCTCACTTTTATGACATCTGGAAAAACGTGCAGGTCTTGTTCGCAAGTATTAGCTACTTCCTGGATGTAACAGTGATACCAAACTCGGAGAACAATGCATAGTTTGTTACCAGACCAGGTAGGTGTGGTCTCTTCTCAGACAGAACGATCCCTGAACCGTCCTTGTTTCACCTCTCGGTTCTCAGGGGGACTCCGGCGGGCCGTTGCAGTGCAAACGAGGCGCGGCGTGGATTCAAGCGGGCATCACCAGTTTCGGCGTGTCTTGCAACACGGTTGCCTTCCCCGACGTCTACGCTCGCGTGTCACAGTTCCAGACGTGGATCACAGACCAGGTGGGCGGTGCCGGGGTGACCTTCGTGACCTTCAACTCCTTCGGCCCCGACCCGGACTCCAGCTTTATGTGCCAGCCGGCAGGCCAAGCCGAGACCTCCTCGTCCGCGGCCACCCGGCTCCCGGTTCCCTCCGTGGCGCTTGTTTCGCTGTGCGCTCTGATTGACCTTGTGCTTCGTATTTGAAATTTGTAAGCTGGGCTGAGGCTATTCGCAGTGAGCACGGAGACGATGCCCAATAAACCAAGCACGTCGTGATGACATCGATGAGGATGACTTGTTGTGGTTTTTCAGGATTTGGGGCTGCTGTTGCTCAGCCGGTCCAGTGAGGGGCATCGCACCGGGGAGCTCCTCGTTACCGGCTAACTCCGATTCACCCACAACCTGAAAATGGAACCCGTCCAGTTTGACACGATTTGACTCTCAGACCGCGTTCCACTTCGTAGCCAGACCAACTCTCCCCTGCACCACTTCCTCCGAGGAAGGGGAGGGTCCCGTCGGTCTGTCGGCTCGTTGCGAGGCGACAATGTGAAAGTGAATGGAAACAAGATGCAGAGAGAGGCTCTCAGAGACATTCAATTGAAATAACTAGCGCCGAAGCTCAATGGATTTGCAGTGTGACATATAAATACACGAGGGTTGACTAAATAGACCTCTACTTTCCTGCGTTGTATTATAATTAAAGCGCTTAAACCTCTTTGACAACATTCACATAAAACACCTTTACTTATGTACTAGAAATGGACGGGTGGTTTGGATTGGACGTCGAAAGCACCATGTTCCTTTTGAGGTGAGAAGTTCCTGTTCCATCACACCTGTTGGCTTCGGCCGCGACGTGAGGCAAAGCCTGCCCCCTAGAGGCCCGGGGCCGAGCGTGGCGGGGTTCACCCTGGACCGATCACAGGACCACATATAGACACGTGCAACCGTTCACCGTATGTCACGGAGGGACGAAGAACCCTTTCCCCCCTCATTCACACCTGTGGAGGGTCTCGGGTGAACCTCCTGCATGCGGGAGGGAGTGTCCACGCTGACAGGCCCTCTGGGGGAATCCAACCATGTTAGGAGGAAGCGCTAATTCGCGCTCCGCCGCGCCGCCCAAACACCTAGCATGAGATGAAATAAGCAAGCGAAGGCTCAGCTCCTCGGGAACCCGAGGTTTCTGGCTCGGCTGAACTGGACAGCCCGAATCAGAGAACTTCTCAGCAGCGCCCTTAAAGTTTGGTGGAAAATGTGATGTCTGTGACTCACTTCTGTGCGTATTTTTGAATGCGTGTCCGCACATCACGACAAATCAGGTGTTTTCCCCCTCTTTAAGAATATCTCTGATTCATTCGATTGAAATGAATCCGTCTTTTGCTTTCATGTAATCACGCAGGGAGGAAGTGAAACAGGAGCTGAGGGTAAATAGTTTATTTCATTGCAGAAGTATGAAACTTGTGTTGCACTTGGTGGAATCAGATGTGTGAGAAAATCATACAACTTGAGTAAAACTATTTTTTTTTTTTTGGGAATCTTCACCTAAAAAAAGGTGTTTAGAAAAAAAAAAATTAAAAAGGAAAGGGAATGGAGGCAGAACAGTTTCCCGAAATCTCCTTCCAGCTGCATCAGCCCACACTTGTCCACCAGGACGCTTTTGATAAGTGACGCTATTCTCACATGTTGCGGTGAAGAATAAGAATACGACACGTTTTCCATCGTGATGTAACATCTGCTCCGGGGCGGCGGGGGCGGGCGGGGGGGGGGCGGTCATGCTTAGTAAGCATGATTAGCCACAAACAGTGACTCTCCTCCGGCGGCGCTGCTTCCAGAGCTGCTGTATTTGCCCTGGCAAGCCTGGCTGTTGGCCTGTAAGAGACAGAAACGAGCAACTCTTGAGTACGCGGCACAAACCTGCACTACCACGAGCCCGCGAGGACGCCCGCGGTCCGAGCGCTCACCAGAGCTCTCTTGATGAACTCCTCCTGGCAAGCCTTTCCGTTCTCCTTCTTGCCGCCCCAGGCTTTGAGGGCAGAGGCCTGCAGGGCACGGCCATATGAGAAGGTCAGGGCCCAGGGCCTGTGCAGGGGGCACTGGTTCATGGCGTTCAGGTTGACGGAGGCCTCCTCCTCACTCTGACCGCCAGACAGGAAAGTGATACCTTCGAAGAAAGAACGTTGGAGACATTTGCCGAGCAGCCCTTGAGGATATCGCGCGCAAAGTGTTGCCGGCGTGTGCGTCCGGCTCACCGGGGACTGCAGGGGGCACTGTGCGGCGCAGGGCGGTCACGGTCGCCATGGCAATCTCCTGGTTGCTGTACTTGTGTGAGCAGGAGTGTCCAGCGGTGACCATGTTGGGCTTGAGCAGGGTGCCCTCCAGGTAGACGTGGTGGTCGGACAGAGCCTTGTAGACAGCAGCCAGCACCTTCTCGGTGACGTACTGGCAGCGCTTCAGGTCGTGGTCGCCGTCGGGGAGAATCTCAGGCTCCACAATGGGCACGATTCCATGCTGGGGGAGGGAAAGTGGAGTTTGTGCAGGACCGTCGAGAGAAAAGGAACTCATCAATCAAGATGACCGCAGGGAGGATCATGTATCACCGGGTGAAAAGGTGTTTGTCTGGGCTCTCCGCCCTCCAACATTCCTTCGCTCTCGCTCACAACTCTGCCCTGATGTGTCCGTCGTGACCTACCATCTGGCAGATGCTGGCGTAGCGGGCCAGCACGTTGGCGTTCTCCAGAATGGCCAGCTTTGAGGGGGTGGTGCTGGTGATCTTCAGCACACAGCGCCACTTGGCGAAGTCGGCGCCGTCCTTCTTGTACTGGGCGCAGCGCTCATACAGTCCGTCGAGACCTGGAGGCGAGAGGGTCACCGAGTGGCTTAGTTGGACAGGTACTTCCGGACGTTGCTGTGGCCGCGTCTCAGTCCATTCTCAGCTCACCTTGGGTGGTTGTCTCGCCGTTGGTTCCGGCCAGAGGGACGACGCCTTTGTCGACCTTGATGCCCACCACCATGCCGCGCTCCTTCAGGTACTGGGGGAAAGTCTTGCCGTTGTCAGCCTTCTGGTACATGGTCTCGTGGAAGAGGATGACGCCACCGATGCAGGGGTTAATGCGGTCGTCAGCGGTGAAGAGGAGCTGGCGGTACAGCCTCCTGTTCTCCTCAGTGTTCTCAGCATTGATGCTCTGGAAGCGTTTGGCTACGCTACCTGGAAGATGCGGGGAGACACGGAGAGCGTGTGTTGATCTGCTGACATGTGGGTTTTTCAAAAATCCAGTCATGCGACATTTTGATACTTCAGCCATTCATTCTTCTAATCGAACGGTTCGATCAAAGCGACCGACTTCGGAGAGGCGTCTCCAAAAGCTCTTATTTCTGGTGGATTGGACTATTAGCATCCGGGATGCTTCCATGTGGGCAGCTTACGGAACGTGGTGGTCATGGTCGACCGATGCTTTTACAAAAGACCGTATCTGGCTTTGTTCCTCTGGAACCACAGCCGCATCACTGATCTACCAGCTTTCTTGCCGGTCGCTCAAACTGCCGGTTGCTAAACCTTCTAAAACGAAACATTCGGCAAACACAAGAGCCACAGTTGTATGCTCGTAGTCACTCATTTACCGGTGGACTCATCTGCAGCAAGGATTCCCTTGCCGGGAGCGACGATCCTGTGAGCGATGTCACTGAGCTCCTTCTTCTGCTCAGGCGTGAGGAAGGGGTATGCGTGAGGCATCTTGTCTCTGGTTTGGAGGAGAGGGACAGCGATGAGCTTACGTAAGGATGGCTTGACTTCATATGTTTCTCCCTGTCAGCGCTAAACACCCACAGGGCCTTGTCCTGCCAGTGAGACGAGCAGCATTGTGGACTCTGCGTTCTCGACGCCCCGGAGGATCCCGTGTCAGACGGCTTCTGCCCCGCCCCCCTCATCAAGACCGCCGCGACCGCGCGCGTGACCTATTCCGTATCCTAGCTTCTTATCTTTGACCTTTCCCGGCAACTTCCTGAGTCCTCCTCTGCATACCGGCCCCATCCCCCGCACTCCTTGTCAGTGTCGCTCCTGTCAATGGGCCGTACTAAATATAAAACGTACAACTGCAGAGCAGCGGTGGCATTCTGGCGCCAGCTGAAGGAACTCGTGTGTCATTCCCAACACTGTGGCATAAAGAAGCTGGAAATGTGAACAGCATGCAGACTCTTCTGAAAAATAATCCCGGCCGACCCCAGTTTAGTGCGGTTTGGGCCGCGGCTCGGCCGAAACTTTACATCTGATGGAGGTGAAGCGCGATGTGTTCATGAGCGGTGATAGGCGGTGCCGGCGTAAAAACAGCGAGGCAGATTTATAATTTCACAGTTATCGTTGACGATGGAAGACTGTTTTAACTTAGTAAAAAGTCAAAGCTAAGCCAGGGAGCGGCGGCGACACCCACAATGCTCCCAAAAAGAAGCAGACTATGGCATCCGCGCATCATCATCCTCTCCTACTATTACTATTTTTGCCCCCAAAGGTCTGAATATCATGGTTTTATCCCCCCGGTTGTCGATAAAGTACGTCCTTTTACCTTTGAGTTCAGAAGGAGAGCTGGGAGAAGTGAGAGAGGAGAAGATCCGGCCTTCGTCTGCGACACCCCTCCAGCTCCCCGGCCCTTGTATTTATGCTCCCATTGTGACCCCTCACATTTCAGCTGCTCAACTATAAAAAGAAAAGGGTGCAACCAGAGACGGCTCGTGACATTCAGAGTGGCCGGGGCTGGAGTAACGTGGCGGTGAGCAGCCAGTGAAAGGGCAAAGAGTGCTTCTGTCTCTGCAGCGTGAGGAGGGTATCAGGGAAAATGACAAATGGGGAAAAGGTGTGAAATAAAAGCATAGATGTGGCGAAAGTTAGCCTGGATAGAATCATGACAGAATGAGATGCAGAGATCGGTCTTATGCGCACGCGTCGACATCGAAGAAGCCAAATCGGCCGTGTTGTGGTGACTTTTCGGACTTTAGTCCGATGCATTGAGTTTGAAATCCGCCATGTCAGCATTTGGAACGCCGTGCGGCGACGGACGGCGTCTACAGACGGCGTCTATACGCGACGACGTTAGAAACACGCTTTCTGACAGACGCACGCGGAGAGCATGTGACAGCATTGCTAACCTACCTTAGAAATCCAATCTAGACACAGGGACACAGACCACGGATCCTGACCTTTTCTCGACCTTTTGTGATCGTCTTTTGCGCCGCGAGGAGGAAGGTTCAGCCGCCGAGCTCCAACACACACACACACACACACACACACTTAGGTTGCCCAATACATTAGATTCGATCCACTTTATTACCGAGCTGCGTCAGCGAAAAGCAGAAGTCGCAACTTTTGGTGGGGGGTTGAGCGTGCAGTGTGGGCTTGGGAGGACTTCTCCACTGCATCGGGAATCATTGTGCGGTCAGAATCAGCACAGTTTCCTACCTGCTTTTATGACGAGGAGTTCAACATGCGTGAGTTAATACCTGAGAGAAATATCAAAGAGTTGCGTTCATCCAACAGAAGAGTGTGTCTGCGTTGCCACAGAAGCAAAATCCTTTACCAAATTGGCCTCACACACACACACACACACACACACACACACACACACACACACAGACGCGCGAGCGCGCACACGCACACCGGAAGGGATGAGCAAACGCCTTCAGTCAAACACGTACAACGGAAAACTTGTCTTGCAATTTCTGTATTCGATCTGGACAAATCTGTTGCGCAGGGAAGCAAAATGCTCCGAACGCGCAGATGATTTTGCGGACTGTCCCTTTACAAATTTCCTATCCAAATTCAGGGCTATCTTAAACACTTTGCCACGCTCCGTGGCCTCTCACCGCCCACAAAGCACTTCCCTTCAACCGGCAGCTCCTTCGCAGAGTTTGTTCCTTCGTGTCACTGTTGGAAACGCTGCCAGGCGGCGGGGACGTGTGGACAGAGGGATGTCCTTGAGCACGCCTTTTCAGACAGCTTGACATTTTGTGGAACATTCGGTTGCAGAGAGGAAGCAAAGTCAAAAAGAGGAAACGGTGTTTCTGGTCTCTCACCAGGGTATTGTCTGTCTGGTTTGGAGAGGCACATCACCTGCTGTTTGCATCAACATGGAAAATGATCTGAATAGAGTTTAGTTTGAATCCCCTTTGGAAGTAAGTCACTATTTGATGGCCGAAGGGGTCGGTGTTTTGGTACAAATCTTTTTTGAAATGACGATTCGTCATCTGTTATTAGTCATCGTTTCAGTCAAAGCATCCAGATGTTGACACATAACACAAAATGTGGTAACTTCTCAAAAAGACACCGTCCAGAGAACAACGCATGCCGCAAGAAAAAAAAAAACAACAACTACTAATCGGTTCATCCATACATTCCTTCCATGCGCATCCTGCTTTTTCTGCTGTCACCTGTCGTACAACCCTCTCATTCAAGGGCCACATAGAGACACACGACCACTCCCTCGCCGATCCGCCGCCTGCAATCCAGGGGAGGGACGGAGGGACCCGCGGAGCAGGAGGCGTTTTTCTGTGAACCACAGGCGTAAAAACTGGGCCACCCTCGCAGAAAAGCAACGAGACAGAGGAAAGCCCCTCCTGCGTGCCACTTGCTCTCCACCACAGAAGATTTCTGCAATCTTCTTTCAACACCCCTCTGCTCGTCAGCTTCCCGCTGCAAGACGCCGCTCAGGGCAGTACGAGGGTACCTGGGAGAAACACCATGGACGCGGTCATTTCTGCCGCCACGCTCTTGTCAGGTAAGGGGGCTATTTTGTTCATTGTCAGCAGACAATTTATTTACACCGACAATTAATGATGACCGTGCGCAAAATCCTCGTTGGCGTTTTCGTCCTTTGCTGCCCTGCCACCACACAGAGTCTTCACAAAGAAGGGCTTCTTTGAATAAAAAAAAAAAAAAAAAATCCCAAGAGGTTGTTTTCTGGTATTTAGCTGTGAAAATGATAAAAAAAAGCATGATTTTTTTGTGCCATATTGTCTTTGGTAAGATATTGGTATTTTTGTGGGAAAAAAAAGTAAGTAAAACAATCATGGGGATTTTTGGGGGAAATGCGCTAAAATAAATGAATGACTATTTCCGCCTGTTTTAAAGCGAAGTCAGACCGAGGAAGCCTGTTTTCAGGATTTGTGGAATTACTACGTATCTCCTCAAGGGACTGGTCAATTCTCAAAAATTCCGATACCGCGGTGAAACACATTCTAAAAAGGAAGCGACTTCAAAAGAACAGGAAGAGTGGCAGACAAGCTGGGTGGACGAATAGATGTGAGAAGAGAAAAAAAAACAACAAAAAAAAGCAACATTCTGAAACAAGCGACAGGCAGGAAACCCAGTAAAAAATGAAAGTTACAAGTTTGACTCTTCTTTGGGACGGGGAGCTCCATCCTGTCACCTCCCCAGGGTCTCTGAAGGCTTCTCTCTCCTCCGCCGCCCACAGCTCTGAAAAACGGAACGGCAGCAAACCTAATATCTGGGCTCCTTTTGCACCCACAACCC
>CAAKHD010013894.1:12254-37254 GCA_901007705.1 Fistularia tabacaria
TTAGGGGCCCAAAAGGGCCCTTCGCCGCCCCCCCCCCCCCCCCCCCCCCCCCCCCCCCCCTTTCGGGGGAAAGGAGGGGGGGTCCTAAAAACCCCCCCCCCCCCCCCCACACACACACCCGAGACAGATTTACAACACCTGAAATGTCGAGTGGTTTCTAAATAACCGTACTATTCCACGGGAGGCGTGGCGCAGGAGGTAGAGCGATCGTCCTTGGAACCGAACATCGATTCCCGGCTCCTCCTAGTGTGTCGAAGTGTTGTTTAGCAAGACACTGAACCCCTAACTGCTCCCCTGACGCTGCTTGACGGCATGCCAACTGCTCATGGTTCATCCATGATGGGTTAAATGCGCAGAACGAAAAAGTAACAAAGTATACATGAGATCATATGGCAGAGCTTCCGAGGTCTCATCGAACAACGACGTACAAACTTGGCTGAAATCTACATAAGAGCGGCAGGAATTTTCTCTTTCACTTGCATTTTAGGTACCTGCGTTTCTCAAGAACGCCTTGATGCACAACCATGCATTCTAGGTACGTATAAAAAAAGAAAGGTCTCCCCGTGTTTTGAAAAGACGAGCTCACTCGCTCGCTCTTTCTGTCTCTCACCCAATTAAAATCTGTCATTCACGCTTTTAAATACGTCACTAGCAAACACGAGCTAAGTTACACGTAACGTCATTTAGTACAGTGGAAATGATGCTAGCAGAACTAGCACACTCTCAGGGTATTTCCAGAGCCTCTGCTATTTCTGCTATTTCACAAAGAAAAACCGCTTTTGCTACCAATATCACCCTGGTACCAAGTATCCTGATGCTGTTTTGTTTGAGCTCATCGATTGGCCGTTGATTCAGTCTTTGCGATGACGTAAAGCAAAGACTTGCGATAATAACAGACATTTTTGATTGACCAGGTAAAAAGACTGAGCTACGACTGCGCTATGACTGAAAAACGAGCGGGTTAAACTTAATGTACGAGATGATGGGAGCACACGACTCTTATGATTTCCTTCCGACTTTTAGTTTCACGTCTGCGACCGCGAAAATCTTGAGGTGGAGGGTGGAAGTGGATGCTAATGAGGGAGAGAGACCTTTGGTATCGGGGGGATGAGAGTCTTTTGCTCGGGGAGGAGTGGTGTTTCGTCTCGTGCCGCAGCAGTGGAAGGCGAAATAAGAGGCACCACGTCTTGATGGTTGAAGTGGCGTGCTGTGACCGCGGACGACGCATTGTGCTTTTACGTCATTTGTGTGTGTTTGTTTCAAAAAAAACAACAAAAAAAAATCAACATTTTTACTAAAATGGGCCCCCTCGACCAATCTTCTGTAAAGATGAGATTACATTATAAAGGCCATGCTGTTCTGCCTCAAGAATGGTAATTGGCATCCTGCGTAATGTCAACTCCATTTCCCCGTCTGGATCTCGATTTTGGATCTCGAGGCGGATTTGGATACGACTCATCGCGGAAAACCCTTCGATCATCCAAAACGCCGATTTAGCATGTCTGTCTGTGTCCCTGAAAAAACACAGCATATGTCCTGCGAGGAGAAAACGTCAGTGTAAAATTCAGAGCGCGCAGGCCTCTGCTTTTAGTCTTAATATGTCATATAACGCGGGCTTCCGCCTCACAGTTAGAGGGTTCCTGCTTTGATCCCCACGGGGGGCCTTTCTGTGTGGAGTTTGCACCCACCCCCGTGTCTGCGTGGGTGTCCTCTGGCTCCAAAAACACACCGCAGGTTCATCACAGACCTAAATCCATTCATATCAGATGTATGGATGACAGAGTGAACGGTTATATGTCTCTTTATGTGGACCTGTGATTCCCTGGCGACCAGGTCCAGGCTGAGCTCCGCCTCCATCCCAGCCGGGATCGACTCCGGCACCCCGCCAACCCCAGATAAGTGGTGTAGATAATGAATGAATGAATGCATGTCACTGTGATCATCCTCCGCTGGCATTATGTGGAACTTCCTTTGGTTTTATCCCACTTAAATTGTATATATTTTCAAAGGCAAAATGTGTGTTTTTTTTATTGCAAAGTTCACATCATCCTTTGCTTATAACTTGCTTTTAAATTTCCCATAATATGGTGCTGTTACACCAAGACAGATTCCTGTGTGTGTTGTACATTTGGCGAATAAAGAGATTCTGAGGATTAAAACTCTTCCCATTATATTGCATTTTCCAATTTCCGAAATCAATGTACATGAGAATCCTCAAATGTATTTATTTTTTTATTATCAAATTAATGTGATGATTATGTCAAATGTCCTGTTCATCACAGAGCCTCATGTCCGCCTCATGTCATCCGAGCTGACTGTAATACTCGGCCTGAGGTTACGAGAGCTCACAATGATTTGATTTGGGCGCCGAAAGAATCCCGGAAACGCTTTTCATCACAAGAGTCATCCACAACACGCCAGCAGACCAGACTGCTTGAGGACAGTGGCTCACTTTCAGGAACCGTGACATGCAATTATGAAGCTAAATATTTCATGTTCATGTAATCAATGTGTTGTATGTTGACATTTGCTTGATGTCTCTGAACATGAGGCATCTGCCTCACATCTTACCGTCCGCTGTCCCTGGTAAAGAGGCAGTTTATTCTTATCAAGAAAACACCATTTTATCTTCGAGAAAATTTCCTGTGCTGATTGTAGAGCTGCGGCTGAAAGTTCTATCTTCTGCACATAAACGCTTTTTGTGATTTTACACTCTACAGATAACCTGTGCTTGTTAACAGGACTGAATCAAGTTTTTTTTCTTTTTTTTTAACCCTCAGAATAAGATGAAAACGAAATGTGTCCACATAAAGGAAAAATAAAAACCTTTAAAATTCTAACCAAATGCCGATATTAGAAATAAAATGTAAAAAAAACAACAAAAAAAGGAAACGGCGAGACAGATGTGAGGATAAAGGACGGGAGCTACAAAGCAAACAAGAGTTTTTTCCGCGCATCTGCTGCAGAAAGGAGAAGTAGAGGGAAAAACTGAAGGGCAAACACAAGAAGAAAAGTCCTATTAACATGGGAAGAGGAAGAGAAAGCGGCACAATAGAGCACTTAGGGGAAGATTGCTGACAATTTAAAAAAAGGATCTTAGTGAAACGTAGTTTCCTTAAAGTCGTTTAAACCTCATTCATATTTACTATGGTAATCTTATCAATACCGTGTGTGTGTGTGTGTGTGTGTGTGTGTGTGTGTGTGAATATTGGAGAAAGCAAAGCACTAGGCCCCATTAGCAAAACCTGATTGACTTACAGCCTTTTGACCACAAAGGTAACATCTGTTTCAGTCATGTAAGTGACTGCCCTGCGCTCTCTCCCCCGCTCTCTCTGACACACACACACACACACACACACACACACACACACACACACACACAAAAATGACGTGTCTGATTGCACACCCCCTTTGCCACCAACTGACCTTGATATGCGCCAGTCAATGGGAAGTGGACCATATCCACGTCTCCTTGACATTAAATGGGGAGGAAGATTGAGATGAGAGGGAAATAAAGACCTTGGGACCAAAACTGGCATCCAAGTCTCTTGAAACCATAATTTCATCCTTTTCTCCCTTAATTAGTTGGAGTAATTAGTCTGGGAAAGATCGCATCCGCTGAATACTTTAAAAACCCCTCCGTCATCGATGGGTCCATGTATAGACCGCGCACCGACGGCGGTGCTGATGCATTAAAAAAGGAATATATTGCTGGGATCACATTGTCTTTGTGCTTTACCTCAGTAATTTAAACACGTCTAAATTCGACAAATCCAATTACCGTTTCCAAACAAACAATATATTCTCTCGAGTTATCGTGCGCATGAGGAACAGAGAGCGTGGAATGAAGAGCTAAAGTCTCTATATTTGAAACGTGTTGTAAAAAGATACATATTCTTATAATATACATATATTCGTATATATATATATACACACACACACACACACACATACATATATACATATATACATATATACATATATACATATATATATATATATATTTATATATATATATATATAAATAACCAAATCTAGTCTCTTTACAAATTAGTTTGGGCTATTTTTTCCAACATCAGCTTTGCATCAGATGTTCTTTGTTCTCCTTGGCCAATCAAAATATTCTATTTGAAATATCTGGATAGAACTGACACGAGGTGATTATAACAGAAAAGGTTACAAATCATGTGAAAATTGCTTTTCATAATTTACTAAGGAGAAGATACAAATTTTCTGTAATACATTGCTTTTCAATGGAAATCCCAACCTAGCCTATTCTATTATATCAGCTTTACTTTCAGTAAATGACCCCAAGAAACCATTTATTTCAGGATTCACTTTTTGATTGATTTGTACGATTTTCAAACATTATATATTTTAGTTGGGGAAAAATGACAAAAGGAAGAATATGATATATCTTTGAATCATGTTGTACAGTACAAACATAACTCAGCTCAGTGAGTAAATGTTGTGTTTTGATTCTTGTTAAATACACTAGAAAGTCTTAACCCCTTCCCACAACCGGGTGTTGAATATACGCGCACCAAAAGACGAGTCACTTTCACTCAGTCACTGGTAAAAGTGAAAAGAATGCAGGGCATCCCGATGGATCCGGCTCCGAGGCCGGCAGACGAGAGTATTGAAGATTCTTCTTCAACCCGGGGAGGCCCAATATTGAGTCTTTCCCCGGGTCGGCTGCGGGGTCGCAATCCCGGTTTTTGAGCGTCAACCCGACCCAGCAGACGCAGCGGCGGAGATGGCGGAGGATTAAGGGATTGACACAATGATGGAGAGACCAGGGTGACAGGTGAATAAGACCTGCCTCGAGATCCATCATTATTTAGCCAAAGATATAAAATATCAAATGGCCGATGGCAGACGCCTCTGCATCAGCCTGCTATTACTAAGAATGGCTAATATATTCTGAGCTATGGTATCGGATGGAGACTGATACTCAATCTTTCTGAATAGTCCTCCGATAACGTCTCGTGAGTTTCCTTATGGCTAATCAATTGTGCCACAGCGCAGAAACAAATCACCATATCGTCGAGTCAATAACAGTCAGTCACGGAAATACCTCGCCTCAACTGTCGATGTTTGTGAAACCTGGCTGTGTCTGAGAGAGACCGCGCTGGAGTGTGTGTGTGTGTGTGTGGGGGGGGTGGTGGTATGTTTGGCATTCTGCTCTCACGGGGAGGGATTAATTTTGATAGCGATAAGGCGGAGATAGCGAGGTGTTATCAAACATGCTCTGACTTTAGGTGAAGCCAAGCTCGTCAAAGCCGAGACGGATGATGATCAATGGCTGACAGGGTAAACACAACAAACACGTCTATGGGGGAAGGGGTTAAGAGGTCATTTCACCCGAGATCGGCTCAACTGTATTCCGGACACTGTTTGCTAAAGCCTGCTTCTCTTTCAGGTCCCGGGACATTGTATGTTAATTGCACGTTTAATCAACACACCACACTTGGTTACACATCAAATAGCAAAGGCCCGCCGATACAAAGTGGTCTCCTGACGCTTTGTGTCTGAACCTGTCAAAACCAGTTCTACAGCCATGCAAATTTAAAATATGGATCCGTCCATCACGATCAATCAGTCTTAAAGTGACAATTCATCTTGAGCTAATTCAATTTCACATATTGTTTCAGGTCTATCAAAATAGCAGTGAGTATAGGTATATTTTCAAAATATACGAAAAAGGTTAAATATGACTGAATGTAAGAAGGGCCGTTGGGGGAAAAAGTGGATAAAAAATGATGGCCTTTGTTTTGGACCAACACAATCTTTTTCAGTGGTTTTATTTCGAAGGATACACATGTTCTGCTACGGCAGGAGCCCAAGAGCAATGAGGTCACAGTAGTTAGCAACGCTCATTCCAGCAACTGTACACAAAGCAGGGATCAGGTATGACTCAGGGTACATTTAATGTGGATTTTAATACATGGTAGAAAAAAAAAAGGGGGCTGAAGCCTCGATATGTTTTGTTATTAGTGCCTCCGTGTTTCACTACGGATTTTAGCCCAACTGAGCAGCTTGTTTATGGCTGTTTGAATGACTGTTTATTTCCTGTGTTCCATGGGGCTTACTGGGATGTTTTTTTGTGTGTGAGATGAAGTCGAGTTGCTCAGTGACCAGTTGTCCAAACCTCGGTGTAAATCCAACCCAAAATATCCTGCCTGACATCCCAGCATTTGCAGATCCCCTGAATTCACTAATGCATGAGGGCTTGTTGGAGCAGGAGCTGCATTTTGTTTTTTACCTGCATATTTTCACGCTTTCCTTTGTGAACCGAGACCTTATGTTTTGGTGACGTCCATCCATCCGTATATTCCATCCTCTTCGATGTCATCAGAAATGCAACGTCTCTCAAAAACTTTCATGCAAAGGTGATCTGATTGCAGGGAATGTCCAGCGGTGCAAAAGACCAATTTCATAATCACACGTAAAATAATCAGTAAAACCTCCTCTCTAACCATGATTACATTCCTTATAACTCTCCATGATATCAGTCTGGGCAGACACCGATGTAGGCTGAAACATGTTGGCAGAGGCACATAACCGCAATGCAGCATTTCTAATTTGTTATATTTTTACTCGCGCAAAGACTCCTTTTTTATTTTTGCTTCAGATGTTCGTCTTCTCATCTGAGTGTTTCCACAGAGCTCATTCACTCGGCTGCATTCAGATGGAATTTTCATCTAATCTCACGCCAACATACACAAGTATTTCACCTCCCAGAAACAAATCACGTGGCTGTCAAAGAAAAGGAAGTAATATGACCTAAACCCGACAGCAGGCAGAGAGAGACGTCTTTCTTATTTGGTCAAATTTATGATCTAAATTCAACATCACAGACCTGAATCGCTGCCTCAGACGGGATGAGGCAAACATGTGGTCTTATGTGGTAATTACAGTTACACAAGAGGAAGAATTAAACCTGAAATTGCTGATCCTGCCTCAGCTTTCTTTTTGGTCCCCAAAGTGTATAAGAGACATTGTGTCTGAGGCAGTTCATGGTACTTGTTTCTCCAAAAGGGCCACTTTTTTAACTTAATTCCATATCTGATTATACACATTAATCTTTTTGCTGAACAATATATATATATATATATATATTGTTCAGCAAAAAGATTAATGTGTAAAATCCGATATGGAATTAAGTTAAAAAAGTATATATATATATATATATTTATATATATTTATCCACATGTTCATATTTAGTTCAATTGCAATTCAATTTTTTGCAAAGAATTTCTGCTTTTTTTTTTAATGCTTTCGGTGGTTATATTAGTATTTGTAATAATAATATCCAGAATAAAGTGGAAAATAATATAGAATATCCAATATCCATCCATCAATATTTTGAATCAAACGTTGTACGTCTCTGCACTGTGCAGATGGTCTCGCTGTCATCAAATAACTGGATGAAATATAATTTATACTTTCACCAGCACCCCCTGAGACGCTATAAAAATCCACACCTAAAAGAATACGATATGACTGATGAACTCATTTGTGAGAGAAGCTCAACACGTTAGGTCTACGTGTGTGCGCCCTTCCGCAAAGACGCGCTTTTCAGATTGTCCCCGAATGTGAATATAAGTCAATATTATTTCGGTCAGACTGTCGGAGGTCCCGACAGGAAATGATTTAAAGCTGTTAATTCAAAAGCGCCGGACTCAGGAAAACTGGCTGAAGTTGCGGCTTTACTTTCACACACTTCTTTCGTGCATGTAGGCCTTTAATGAGGCTGGAGATGAACTAAATCTGATTACGAGGACACTAAAATAAACCTCCAATGGTGCAATCTTGACATAATGGGAATCTCCCCCGAAGTCAAAAGTCTAGCCAAATAACTGTATATTTTTTAATGAATTATCAATTAATTAGTAGAATAATACGTTACCTCGGGCCGCTTCCAATGATTGGATGACCTAATATTCTGTATCCTTTTGTGGATTTATTGAAGGATGATGAGATATTGGGTGTGAATTAAGGTTTACCAAACATAATTCCACGGACGTTCTCTGTGAGGTGTTGTCCTCCTCTGAACTACAGCGTTCTATTTTTTTCCCACCATTTATCATTTATTTATCCATTAGGCTCAAATAGAGCAAAGATGGCCAGATATCTAATTTCCATCTGCAGTTCCGATGAAACAGAATGGGAACATTGCATCAAACACACATACATCTACTATTATCCAGCATGAGGAATACAAACATCAAATTCATCCGACATTAATCTCATCCGTATATTGAGTAAAACACACACACATATGTCTGAGGCGCCGTCCATTCAATATCCACTTAGCGCTCAAAGTGCTAAATGATTTCACTACACGCAACGGCGTAAAGTGCAGACCAATACAATATCGGAGGATACATTAAAATCATCCATATATTCATATAAAATCAAACTTATCGCAACACAAAGAAGACACAAACCAAATCAATTCAGCTGGTTTCCTGAAATTTCCAAACTGGACAAGTTTCTAAACTTCACACTTCTCTGAACCAAGCAGGAAAACAATTACTGCATTTCCACGAGTCACAGATGGACAGTTTTTGCAATGAAAAGCAGCTCAATACATGCTGCGACTCCAGGGAGGAAAAGTCCGATAAACATCAGTATTTTCTTCGGAGCATTATGAGATTAATTCTCTATCAGCTTTGCGAGTTGGAAACGTCTTTGGCAGTTTGGCCGAGTTTCACTGGCCTACACAGGCCGGTGTGCATGCGTGTGTGTGTGTATGTGTGTGTGCATGTATGGGTGCATGTACCATCTGCAAGTGTGTTTATAGTGGCGAGCTAAGTGGAGTGTCAGATGTGGTTCAGCGGCCGCTAACCCAACGGCCATCTTTGAACAGGATAATGTCACTCCAGTTGAGAAAGTTCTTTTAAAGACTTTATTTGTCCAATTAGATGAATATTTTAACAGCTTGAATAAAGGGTTCAGCACTGAACTGGAAAAGTGTGTGTGTGTGTGTGTGTGTGTGTGCGTGTGTGTGTGTGTGTGTGTGTGTCTGTTGGTGTGTGTTGGTGTAAAACAAACAGTCCAGTGTTAAGGTTGGTTATGCAAGAATTAGATTAAGTGCCTTTTCCTTTCTCCTTCCCCACGCCTGTTTCCTTTGAAAAGAACAACAATAGCACCATTTAGGGTCTCTGAATAGACCCTAGATAATCTGGTGGAAAGCAACTTGCCGCGGTTTCCGAATATCTTGCATTAACTGAAAATCACGGTGTATCGGCTGCAGGTTGTAGATTTTTGGCAACTTTCTACAGGAAAATGGGAAAAGCGCTCTGGTGCTCCGACTTGAGACGTGCCGCGCTCTGCGTCTCGCATCAACGTTTGCTCGCCATCTACACTTTAAGTGGAAAGGGAGCATTTTACCCCTCCATGTCCAGATCGTGCTGCAAAATAAACAGCCAAAAAGGCCGAGCACCTTTTTTTTTTTGCCTAAAAGTGTTGTTTTACACTTGCAAAAACAATCATCTGACAATCATTTTGACAGACACACAATAAAAAAAAAACAAAACTACACACCCTCGACTGTGTGTCTCCCATACCCGACACCCCCCCCCTTCTGAAGATCTATCTCCTGCATTTTCTGAAACCGTGTCAAAACCACCCTGAATCACCCGCTGACGAGCAAAGAGTGCTCAATACGAACAGAGTAAGCTGTCATTCATTTTGCTGTGCAGCCCATCAAATGCAGCCGGCAGAGGCTTTCTAGACTCTCAAGGGTTTAGATGTATGCAGGCTCGCATCACTGCAATACACTGTCATGAAAGAGTTGGATCTCATGAGTCATTATAGCAAGAGGCTGTGACATTAATATAGAGAAGGGAACCTATATTTTCCTCTCCATTGTCTGTGCGCTGCTGTCCTGTGAGCTGGGAAACACTTAGCCATCAAGAGTTGGTGGACTGAGACGCGTCCTGGCGTCTGTTGGTGAAGAAACTCCATAAACATTGTCATCGCCAAAATAATATAAAAAAAAAACAGCCTTAAAATTGATAAAGCAGGCTGCTTTAGTGGATTCCCAATTCACAATTGTTTTAAGAATTTGGACATGAAACCTTTATTTGCATCAGCTGAGCTAAGCGGCAGGTAGCTACACATGACGGTTTCAGAGGCGCAGTTGACCGACTGCTCTCTCAGAACCCCCTATTTTTTTGGGTGAGAGGCGGTTCTTCCGTGGCCCTTTGTCCGGTAGTCGGCAAATGAATCGTGCGGAGGGGGAGAAATGATTCGTTGACATGACAAGTTGTGCCATTTTATACATAAAAAAAAAAAAAAAAAAGCCACTGTAGTGTGGATTCTTGCTATTCTAGTCCAACGAATCACTTCATGAACACCAACTGATCTGTCATGTTGTCCAAACCTGACCAAATATCTCCGGACTGAACACGTGGACGTCACAGTACCGGTCCTCAAACTGTTCTGTTCTCAAGTCGAGACGCAGAAAAAAAAACCTTATTTTTCTCTGGCGAAACTTGAGACCCGAAGTAATCGTCACCTTCGGCACTGCCGTCCTGCGGCTCCCTCCGGGAAATCTTACCGCCCTGTGTGTTTTGACTGAAAAACAAACCACAAATGAACAAATAGTGTTTTTCATAGCATAATGATGGTTTTTAATCACCAGCTGCTGGAGGAGGTGGATACATAATGAAAGAGTGAAGGGAAAGGAGAACAAACAATCATCATCCAAGGAGGAAGGGGGATGGAGAGAGAGAAACTGCCATATCTCTGCTGTAATGGGGGAGAAGGCAGCTTTGCTGATTGGAGTTGCTATGGCAATGGTTGGCACCTAGTTTGTGTGTCTGTGTGTGTGTCTACATGATTTTATTTATGTGTGCTTGGTTTCGTGGATGTGATTGGGCTTCTGAGCATCTGGAACTGTTTGTTTGTTAGTGTGTATTTTTGTGCGCGTGTGTATGTGTGTGTGTGTGTGTGTGTGTGTGTGTGTGTGTGTCTGTGTGTGAAGATGTCAAGGTTTGAATGGGGGGATCTTATTGGGGGGGGGGGGGATTATCAGTTTTGTCCAAGTCAAATGAGGAAGGGGGCCAGAAAGGGATAATAAAGCACTGTCTGTCTACAGCGAATGACAAAGACAGTGTAAACACACAGGCGGACATACGGATGAAACTTCAATCTGATAAAACCACTAACGCCGGCCCTTGCGTTTCACACACGCAGAAGTGCCTGTCTGGAAGCGGAAATGACGGAGAGACGGCGAGCACATACGGAAAAATCAGCGAGAAGCCTTGCGTGGTTTCACGAGGGAATGCGTTTTTCAAAGTCTTTTCAAAATACATCGAGGAAAACTTTCGCTGCACGTTGAGCTGCCACAGAGCGACCTCGCAGAGGCTGGTACTATTTTAAACTGTGGCACACTGACACATGACCACTCCAACATCGGATTTGCTGGCCATTTTCCAAGACCTGTCATTCTCAGAGAGTATTTATAGGCTCTGATTTTTTTTTTCCTTTTACTGGTGACAAAACCTATGCATTTTTATTATATTCCATATTTAATATTCCCAACAATATCATTCCATTATGAAGTCTGTTTTCATTCAGTAGATTGTAAATTTAGACAGATTTTTTTGACAGAGACGTAACTAAAACCTCGAAGATGAAACACTTTTACGGGAAAAAAGAGATTTCCAATAGAATTATTTGAAAGAATACTTATCAACTAAAGATTGCACGTGAGATTTATGTGGGGATGATGAAAAAGCAACAACGGTTTCCATCTGTCCATCTTTTTCCAAGTTATTTTATTCTAATGGCATATTTTATTGGGGGTTCTATTATGGAATAGTGAATAATGATAGTATTGTGCAAAAATAAAGTATATATTGAGCGGGAAAGCCTACAGCCCCCTATCTTTAGAGCCAGGACACCCTGTAGAGGAAAACAAAACGGTAAAAACCATACCAGAAGCACCAAAATAAGACAAGCATGAGTTCATCTAAAAAAAAAAAAAAAAGGAGAAACATGTTATTTTTCAGGCCACCTTGAAGGACGGCTGCCAAATAGGATTTTTCAAGTGTTTATTTGAGCACTTTTATAATCATATCCTTGCTCGGCTACATCTCAAAAAGCAGATGCTGTTGCTAAAACTAGCAGGTGCCAGATGCAGGGCACTGCTGAAATAACACAATATTACCTAAAAACTCACACATGCACATGAAGTGCTGGGCATTAAACAAAGCCATGAACATAAAAGTGGTCAATATGAACACCGGGCTGCCGCTGGAACTCCATGACAAAAGCAAACACAGAGCCGATGCTGCCCACACTCCTCACCTACGTGTACTGACCGCAGCCGCACTCATTATAATCCCTCCCGGGTTCCATGGTGGTCGACGTCTAAATGTCATGACAAAAAGCTGTAATTGTTTGCCGCAGGTCACAAACCTGTTCTTCTAGGAGTCTAAGTGAGCGTCTGCCGTGTCACGCTCATTATCAATAATGGCCACAGTTGCCGTGGTGCCCGATGCCCCGCGCTGGGTCAATATGTTTTCAACCCAAGCGAGGAAGACTTTTAAAAAGTTGAATGGTTTGACTTTGTTAAAACTCTTGCAGATCTTTGTTGCTTCAATGTAAAGGAACGCAAATACAACAGAATACCGTTTTTCATCCCCTCTCTACATTCCCTTTTGCTGATCTTGGATTTACCTTTGTATTTTTCTCCTTCTTATATTTTGTTGTATTTGTCAGATGCTTTCAAGTTTTATAGAGAACTTCCTGTGTCGTCTTTCAAGACTTCCTGTTCTCCCTCTCTTTAACCTCATTCCGTCTGCCAGTTCTGGCTTTTGTGATTTCCTATTCTATTTTGACAGCTTAGTATATTTCATGTTCCGCTTTAAATTTTTTCGGGTTGTTTGCTTTCCGTCTTGTCTGATTCCCCCCTCTTTTTTCGTCCTAATAACCTGGCTCTTGTCAGTTAATGAGTCTTCTTCCTGCTCAGCGCTTTTCTTTCTTGTCTAATCAGTTTACCGCCTGCCCTGCTGTGAGGACCTGACTCTGGTAGACTTCAGTGAAGCTTACACTTGTTTCAGTCCATTAGATTTTCCATTTTCCGCTGTTTCCTCATCAAGTCAAGCCAGATTTTGTTCACACGGCTTCAAATCTCAACCCAGATATCCAAAGACACATTCCATGTCGATCGGGCCCGGACCACGCTCTTCTCAGTGATTTACAAAAAAAACAACCAACATTGAGCAAGAGCTTGGCGACAGTGAGAAAACACTGCAGACAGATTCCGGCTCAATGCAGACGGCCTTCTGCCTCGACTGGGTTTGTGTAAAAAAAAAAAATAAAAATAAATAAAGAGATAGAAAGCAAGAGCTGGATAGAGAAGGAAGGATATGAGGGTCGGGAGGGACAGGCACTAATGATCTCCTACTACGAATAACGCTAGCGCTGACAGTTACACGGTAATTAGCCGAAATGATACTATAACAGTTTTGATATTCATAAAAGAAATAACAATGGTGGACGCCTTGTGCAGTTCTCCTCTTTTTTATGTTTAACTTCACCAATGAATACCTATATTTTGAATGAATTCCTCATCCTGCTTCCACCATCTACAAAACTACCAGCAGCCAAAGGCAGCTTTAATTCATGGTGCATTCCTGTCAGGCGCAGCAGTTGGAGACTGATTTTGGAAAACCTGCTTTATTCAACTGTAGATATATATTATACATTGAAGTACAAGAGTCTATCGGTCATAGGTATGCTTGAAGGGTTCTGAAACAATATTTGAAAGCCTGTTTCGGTTTGTTCAGACAATCCTTGGGGGCACAACAACAGACGAATCTTTATTGCGTAACACAGAAAAAGAAGGCCGGTTTTAACACTGATGTCTGTTCCTGCTGGCGAAAAAAAAAGCGGCGAGCTGATAATCTGGCGGTAGTCGTTTCGATAATGAGCATCTATGTACAGGGAAAGCAAACAAGTTTGACAGTGAAGCTCGTGATGTACATGACGGCAACCGATAGACCTGCGTTCAAGACATGAATAACGTCAGTGGAGGATTATCCGGTCGATACACAGCGGAAAAAAATAACATTCAGAGCAATATTATTTGAGGTTAGCTTACTTCCACTTTTTTACCTTTGACGATAAATCATGACAAAACTTGGTATTCTGTCCTTTTCTGCTCCAGTGTCACCGTGGAAAATCCCTGCGCGCTGACTGTACTTTCTCAGACACGCCAGATAGTGATAGGACGCTCTTAGAAATATGTGCTCCCAGAGAAACTCGGTGACGGACCATTCTGCCCGTTTCGGTTTACATGCAGGAATGATGCCGAGAAAATACAACAATCTGTTCAAGCCAGTTGTCATTTCAAGTTCCCTTCAAATCCTCCACTCCTAAGGAAAATCCCCGCATTCATAAATCATTCACTCGTTATTTTGCAACCCAGATATAGGAATACCCCAAGCGCCACCGCCTGGAGCCTGCTATCCCACGTTATACATTTCTTTTCGACTCTTCGACTCGGATAGAAAGTCCCAGGTTTCCGACTTAGTAAATGTCAGTCTCTTGTAGTTTCAAGAAGAGACTCTTCCACGCAGTCACAATAGGCTTTTTATGGCAGCTTCACTGCCATGATAATTATGAAGAGAAGCAGGCTAAAACTGGGAAGCCATTTGCAGCTTGTTCATGTACGTGTGTCTGGTGGGGAGGGAAACTGAGCTGATCCACAATATACAATGGACTGACAGCTGCTGTGAACGATAGCAAGGTCATCACTACTGCAGCCACTGGATCAAGACCGGACGTGTGTGTGCATGTGTTTGTATATATATGTGTGTGTGTGTGTGTGTGTGTGTGTGTGTGAGAGAGAGAGAGAGAGGGGAGAAAAGGCAAGAGTGCAGTCATGTCTCAAAATTATTCCCAAAAAGGTTTTTTTGAGATTACTTTTCTGACTAGGTAGCTTTTCTAATACACAGAAATATTTATGAGCACTTCTACAGATACCACTGCAACGGATAAAAAAGGGTTTCACAAAATGCGTGTGTGTGTTTCTTGGGCTGGCATTAATTGACGTAGCGCTTGCCAAAACACAAAACTACAGAGGGAAAAATGTATCAAGGAGCAGCTGTTGAACTGCCTTTGTGGTTTATATTCACATATCGATGCCCGGAGACTTGAACGGGATCTCAGATCAGAGAGTGTAACGGTCGTGTTGCTCGTCGGTTTGGCAAAATCTGCTTTAAACGAAAGAGTCTTGTATGAAAATGTCTTTCACTGTGTAGTTTGAGTGTGGCTTCTGTATGGGAGTGTGAGGAGGAGAAAATGGGAAGTGTGTGCAAATGCAAGAATCTTGTATCTGTGAGCTGATACTCATGAATTTGCTGCCGTCCAGGTGTTTTTGTGCTGTAAATGTAGCGACGAGAAAAAAAAAAAAGTTAGACTCGTGCTCGCTCAAATCGAAAGTCACTCAAGACTTTTCCGAATCCCTACTTGGGCAAGTCGGCTTTTCAGAACAGAAAAAGTAGGAGCCAATTTGTTGGTCAATCAACAATGAAGTATTTTAAGAGTTTGGAGTCCCTTAGTTTTCCTGCGTGGAACCTGCTGACCTCAGTTCATTTCAATCTCACCAGCTGAGCACGTAGCGCGTCGTGGTGCGTCGCAGGTGTGAGGTTTTTTGGATCACACCTGATTGCAATGATAAGATAAGATAAGATAAGATAAGATAAGATAAGATAAGATAAGATAAGATAAGATAAGATAAGATAAGATAAGATAAGATAAGATAAGATAAGATAAGATAATACTTTATTGCTCCCCATAGGGGAAGTTCGGGTGTTGCAGCAGCAACATTAGAGAAAAAAAAAAGAAAAAAGAAAAAGATAATAAATAAATAAATAAATTAGAAAATAAAAAAAAATAAAATAAAAAATAACAGGAAAGATATATACACACATATGTCAGTGCAAACACATATGCACATAAGTCACCATACATTCCCACACACACGTATACATACATTTTTTACACACATACCCATACCTACATAAATATATATACACATATACACAGTATACACATACACATATATACATACACATTTACACATAGATAGCACACATGAGCAAGAATAAATAGATTAAATGAACCAAAGTGAAATACACTTAAGTAACATTCAGGTCATCCGACCCCCATAACTTTGACCTCCGATGACCCCCACTGAAGCTCAGGATCAGGCCCCTCCACTTCCTCAGTCAGTCAGACCTGCAAAGGGCCCCTTTGGAAATAACTAAACAAGTCCAGATTCAAGACAAGCCTTCAATGACAAGTCCTACACCCCGCAATCAAGGAGAACCTGCGCAGTGCACGTGGCAGTGTTTGCTCTTCAGAAAAGATTGAAATCCCAGGAGGGATCCCGGGCTACTTTGTAGCTAAATGTCTAAAAGGGCGTAGAGTGGAGGAGAGAGTGTGATCCACCCTGAGTCCAACCCCGATGACGGGACATAACAGGTGGATCTCACGCGGTTTCCCTCGCACTGTTGTTTGTTATCAGCGTTTGCTCCAGTGCATTTCGAAATCTGCATCGCTTCCTGTTGAATGACCTTAAAAGGGTTTTCGAGTACCCCGAGTGAAAGTCACGAATATGTGTGAATGAGGTAGAAAACAGCTGCTGAGCAGAAAACAATTTAGTGTGAAATTTCAGTGATGAAAGACAAAGCAGGCTATTGAATATGTCACATTAGCGGTATTTATCAAAAATGTTTTGCTTGCGTGCCTCGCTGTGCTCGAGATTTCCTTCTAGTATGATGATTTTTTTTTTTTGTTTTTAATGAATTGGCAAACATCCAGCAATACAATATTACCACGGAGTTCGCAGCCACTGCACACCAGTAAATATCTGATGGGTTCGGCTGGTGAATGTGAAATGCTAAATACCATTAGTGTGGGCCTGGCGGTCCCCAGCTATTATCATAGCAACATTATCTTGACATAAATATTCTAGAGGCAATTAAAGGATATACATGTATGTGTGTGTACGTTTCCTCGGCTGTCAAGGAGCGCTTACAGTCATAATGTCTGCGGTGTGGATTATGGCGGCTCATTTTCATATCAGAGGAGACGGTGATGTCTCACAGTTTGATTAATGTGTTTTCAGGAGGTTGTGCGCGCTGTGCGCCGGGGACCAATCGACAAAAACCCGCACGTGACACAAATCTGAATTCACACGCAAATGAAAACGCACGGATGAGACGGATGCGAGGCAGTAAATGTCTCTTAATTGATGCGCCGCATCCTTTGTTTCATTATTTAAAGGCCCGAGTCATTATTTTAACATTCCTGAGTTTTGAGCTTTCCACACACACAGATATGAGTACATACAAAACTGCGGCCGGGAAAAACAAATGAACAAAGCCATTATTCTGCCAGATGTGTGTGTGTGTGTGTTGATAGGGGGATAGAAAGTAAAGATAGTGCTTGAGTTGAGAGTCTGGCGTTAATCTGTTCTCTCTTCACAGAGCTAATTTCAGATGAATATCTGAAATTGTGATATTTACAAAGCTAGTATTTTTAGTCCATATGTAAACATGCATTTTGAGAGTTGTAGTCAACATGGACTCGGCGTATCCTCATTCAGACCTGAATAGGCTATTTGTATATTGCACCCGGCAGCTGACACGAGAAAGACTTGATTATTTGGAATATTTCCACAGTGGGATTTTAATTTTCTAATGCGTGGTAGTTTCACCCCATCCGAAAGCCTTGGGCACTGAAATAAACATGGCGCTGCAGACTTCATGTGAATTCACAAATTGGCAATGTTGGAGACAAAGTCACGGATCGCGGTTCCGGCCGTGATGTTTTTTTTTCTCTAGATTTTGCAAATTACATTGACATATGAGAGAAATGTTACAGACAATCCAAAGAGATATGCTGGCAGGGCTGCAGAACGACTGATCATCCAGACACTCAGCATCCTCATTAATCCTTTTTATAACCGCTCGATTATTCAATGCACATAAACAGAGTTTTCCTGTGGCCTTTTGTTGTGTCGTTGTGTGTGTGTGTGCGTGTGCGTGTGCGTGCTTGTTTTCCCTCAGACTTGAGCAGTGACAAGGTGGTCCGACGATCCTCGGTCATGACACGTATGTGTGTGTTCTGAAGCGACGCCCGGGAGTTGTACCAGAAGTTAGGCATATCAAAGGATAATAGCGAAATAATGAGCATTCGGTTTTGCGCTAGCCGCGGCATGTTTAAATCGTAGGAGACGTTCTCGGATGAAAGTTATTTTTCAACACAGTTTCTGGAAAAAGAAAGAGCTTAAATCATTTTCTTTTCCAAAAGATTACTTTCATCATTGACACTTTTGTGCGATGCAGGTATTTTCAAAATTTCACAGTCAAAGGATATTTTTTTTCTAACTTTTAGCTGCAATAATAAACAACCCCAACAACATGAATGGTTCTGTTCTGCAGCCCATTAGGTCCTCCTGAGCGAAGGCTGGTTCTGTCTCTCGCTTCTAATGCTGAGCTCATCTGCTTTCATTCGCCGCCAGACATCATTGTTAGCGGGCAGGTGTTGATTTTTCCGCCAAATCACGGGAAAAAATTCCCATATTTCTCACATTTTGACATATGTGTGTTATTTGAAGCCGACCGCCATTCCAGATGAGCCCTTATTGGCCTGAATCTTTCTCTAATCTGCCGAGTTAGTGGCCTTAAATAGTTAATGCTCCTGTATCGGGGTCCAGTCACCAGCGGGAAGCTAAACATATGGTCTGTGAGTGTGTGTCTGCAAAGAGTGACAGTGTGCATGTGTGTGTATGTGTGCGTACATGTACAGGAGTAGACAGCTGAATCCAAGCCAAAGGCAGAATGGCATGCCTGTAGCATGAGCAGCGAACTTTCCAGAGTAACTGAGACACCCAGCTGGTCTCCACAGATCGCTGTACTTTAATGCCTCTACACCCTTCTAACTTAAATTGACACTCTGGATCTGAGAGGAGGAAGGCTGGGGTTGAAACCAAGGAAGATGAAAACAGAGATAGTGATAGAGAGAGGAGCAGGAGAGACAGATTGACGGGCAAACAGAGGGAAACACAGCGGCAGACAGATGAAAACAAAACAAGTGTGAGAAACGCCGAGAGCAAGATGGGGCGGGCAAAAAAAAAAAAAAATCAAATGTAGGGAAGCAGGATACCTGCTGAAAAAAAAAAAGAAAAAGGAAGAAACCCCAGCGTGGTCCAAATTGCAGAGCAGGGGCATTAGAGTAGCTTGTCAATCACGACTCCCCTGGACATACACAGAGCGGCTGAGCCAAGGTTTAAATGATACACACACCAATGAGTCAATTACAGGCCAACCAGGCAGAATGTCACAGCCGCCCGGACACCGATGGCTTAACCCCCCTCACGCTGCATCAATACGCCGCCGTCAGAAAGGCAGAAAGATGGCAGCGTGGGCCTGCAGGAGACTGAGAGCCGGCTCACGCTGGGCATTATTAACGCTCACACGCGTTATCCAATGATTGATACGGGGACTGGAGCACTGCTTAAGTCTTAAGCATTTAGCAGGAATACTTAAGTGCGCCACCTGCAAACTCATCTTGAGGGAAGTCCTGACCAACGGGGTCTGTTTGTCATCGGTGTCTGACGGCGCTGTGGAATGAATCATGAACTTTCTTTTTTTTTTTTATCAGTGTCAGTGAAAATGCGTCCGCTTTTTGTTCTCATTCACTTCCTGTTTGACTACCAGTGGCCATTACAAGCTCCATACCCGGGTCAGAGCGAATTTAAAAAATAGTCACAATTCAATTATTTATCCGTGACCCACATGTTGTCCATGAACGCTCTGCTGAGTGTAATTTTGTGACTCGATTTTGGAGATTTGCAAAAGGAAAACCTGGTATTTGGATTTTAATAACATGATGCTCTTTGCGTTGTGATTGCAATCAACCCGGGAGGTCTCATAAACACACACGATACGAACCCTCGGAAGGCTTCGCAAAACCAGTAAGGCACTTCCATTTCTCGCAGATTACCGTCAGGTCGTATCGAACTATCGTCAGTCCCAGCAGCACCCAACTGTGATAAACTGCAATCTCGATTGACATAAAACTTGCATGAGGCAATGCGTGGCCAAAATTGCATTTTTGAAAATCAGAACTACATCTGATTCAAGGACACCTTACGGAGAGACTCGTTTTCATAAATCCAATCCCCTGCATCCGGGCATCTGCTTTACGCACTCACATTTAAAATGAGGCAAAACCCACCAGAGAAAAAAACCAAAACAAAGAGGAACCAGAAAACCCAATGATTTTAAATCATTCTACAAAACCTAATGAGGATCAGTGTCACTTAGCAGCATATTGGTGTTGTCTGCTTTCAAGGCAACCTGCTCCTGTTATTTTTTTGTCATCACATGCACAAATTCCATTACTTTAAACATTTCCAGTGTGGAAATTACTCAGATAATTAGAATTTCTCCGCAGAATTCACGCTGTTTGTTCTTTATATAATATACAATTTAATTGTCCTTGGTTGGTCACAGCCTTCATTGAATGCATCATCACATATGCCGGGGAGGCAGTTCTCATCAAACTAGCATATGTACTGCCACAGCGTACACAGATAGCAGTCGGGGTCAATCACGTTGTATCTATATCCAGCATGTCTTACAATTGCTTCTGGCACCGGCATCTGCTGCTCCCGCGAAACGTTTATTTACAGCTAGGCAATGTTTTTCGTACGTTACAAAATGTCAGCGGTCGAGTCTCACAGCAAATATGGGTTTGTGTTGAATGCTCACCCCCTGCTGGTCTCTGCAAGTTAAGTTGGTGTCAACTTTGGTAAAAGGTGTCCCTTTTGTATGGTGCTCTCATACCTTGCGGTTTTAAAGTGTTTTATACTCATCCATTCATAGACTCGGTATCGCGCCCAAGGGCACTTCAGCATGCAGGGCAGTGGAGACTGGAATTGAACTGCCATCCCTTCCGATTGCCGTTGGCCGTGTGTTTAGCTGCAACAGCTGACCGATCATGAATACAAGTGTCTTCATGATCTGCTGACGGGTTCAAACCGACACTGTCCAACCACACTGAACTCAAACAGCAGTCGAATAAAGCGAAAGGAAATTTTGTAGCGTAGAAGGACGCATCTCACCAGTTACAAGAAAGGAAAACACTATCATTACAAACCTGAAGGTACCACAGCATAGTTGTAGGCTAGAGAGCCTCGTAGAGAAAAGATTATTCATCAAATTTCAATTCACACACAGCAGAAAGAGTACAAGCAGTAAGTTATATAAATATCAGAAAAATATAATGATAGAAAAAAAAAAAAAGATTTATGACAATATATAAACAGTACAAAAATGTGTAAAAGTGGCAACTGGCACCGTAAGAAAAAAAAAAAAAGGCCTGATCATGGCAGAATGCAATGATTAGACTTTCTCAGAGTCACGGAGGTGCTGAAGCTGTCATTGGGCAGAGGTCAAAAGTCAATCTTAGTGACACAGATAGAGACATACAGCCATTCACCCTCTCATTCACACATCTGGACCCTTGAGGGAATCCAACCAAGGACCTTCTCTGTGAGGCGGAAGCGTTGACGATGAGCGACGATTAATTTTCTCATAATTATGGGATGGAAATGAAAGAGTATTCATACTGACTTTCAAAATTCATAATGTGGTCTTGCAGGGTCAAAGTGACCTTGACCTTTAACCTTGAAATTCTAATCACATCATTCAGATGAAACGCGATTACCTTCTCGGATTCCGGAGATATTCGGTTCGCGAGAACGGGATGGACGCGCGATCACAGTGACCTTGAGGTTGAACCTTTTCCGTCCCAAATTTGATCGGGAATTATGTGGGTATTATGAGCACATGTGTTTTGCTGAACTATAATTTAATTGTCCCCGAGGGGAAAGAGGCTCCCCCGGTCGGTAACATTAGTGGAGATGACATTTTATTAACACGTAACACGTGTAATAGGATAGACGTCGGCACCGGGCTGTAGTGGCTTCGATAAACAACTCGATATCATTTTACACGATTACTTCCCTTTTTGGACAATTCCCTCAGCCTCCCTGAAATACCAATGTCATAAAGCTAATAATAATAATAACAATAAATACATTATGAATCCACCAATCCTTATATCACAGCAAACTTGATCGTGACAAAGATTTTGCAGAGTGATACTTCAGCAGAGTGAGTCCGCCGGACGAGGGAAGATCTGTCAAAACATAATGCCAAATTCGAATTGTTTGCTTTTATCAAACACTGGTTTCACTTGGTCTTCTTTTCAACAGGTTAATTTCTTATTGCGCTTGGCTGCTTTGCATCCCGGCTCAATTTCTGCCCAGCCCCTCTCCTGCCTCCGCGCAGCAGAGCGAGCGACTGCGAATATTCGGTTATTCAGTGATACGTCCCTCCGTGACTAAAATATAGGCCGACAAAACTTTTAGGCCAAATCTTCACGGACGGCGTTTTAACTTTCAAAACAGGCCCCGTCCAGTCGGTTTCATATTCAAACCTACACCAGCACTTTGGGGCAAAACCCAGAGGAGCTCTGCTGCCAGAGGATACACGGAGAAGTGCTAATTAAGTCAGCTGTAAGACCACGGGCTCAGGGCATGTTCAATAAAAAAGTTGTTCTCTGAGAAGCGGAGCAGAGTAAACTGTTTAAAGTCCGGGGTCGCGGTCAGCTCTGCGAGGCGGCGAGTCACGCGGCGTCCGTCCTGCCTGCGACGCTTCGACAGCCCTCAGGTGATCCAGTTCGTTTGCGTCAAAGTGTCATCGGTTATGAAGCCGATGCGCCCACATCATCGTCGAGGTTTCATTGTTTATTTTATTCTCTATGACTTCCAGCCCTGGAGCTGGTTGATATTTGCCGCCATACAATTTCCTTGTGCTTTATTTATTTATTTATTATTTAATGTGTTTATTCATTTATGAGGAAGAATAGTGAATATGTGAGGTTGGAACTGGACCAGAGAGGAGATTTATGGATGGAGGGAACATGGACATGAATTTTGTTGGCGAGAGAGAAGCAGATGCAGAGGAAGGGTGAGATCGATCCATCCATCTATCTATCTATCTATCTATCTATCTATCTATCTATCTATCTATCTATCTATCTATCTATCTATCTATCTATCTATCTATCTATCTATCTATCTATCTATCTATCTATCTATCCATCCATCGATGGATTTATTTATTCTTTTTTTTACTTTTTTTGCAGCCTTTTGTTTGAAGCGTGAAGTTTGTCAAACTGACTCCTTGACAATTTTGCACATGGGAGTTTTAATTGTCAGAAAAGTTGTAAAACAACCTTAGCAATTCAAGGCTTTTTTTGAGTTCACATGGTTACCGAGGGATCTGATACCTTCTGGAAACGAAGGGGACTGCAGGAGGCAAGCAGAGAGACAGAAATGTCAATAATCCTTTTGGACAAAGTCAAACAAAGTCCCTGTTTGAACTTGTTCCGGCGGTGGTTAGCAGGTTGATTCAAACAGCGAAAGATTTAAATTATTGATTGATATAGATTTATTTTTAATGAATTATGACCCCTAAAAAAAAAAAATACTGCTATATTAACTTTAATAATGTCCTCCGGTATAATTGCCCTGTTTTCCGATACAAACGAATCCGAGTCAAGACGAATCCTCCATCAGCTGGAACTGGGCGGTGATGCACATCAGAGAGGAGAGGCCACATTCGTGGAAGTGCAAGAAATAATCTTGGATTCATTATTTAAATGGATCGTCTTCACGGGGAGGAGAAAGAGAGCGTATCGACCCGGCGTGAGGAAGTCTCTCTGTCAGGGTGAGCGATCCATTGGCTCCATACTGACTTCATGACGTTTCTACACACTCTCGTCTCAACTTTTGAATACTTTATGCCTGATGGTAATTTAAAATTAGCTTTTTTTGTACTTGGAGGCTATTTAAAAACCCACTAAGTGGTGTAAATGAGATACTAACATATTTATAGTGCTGCTGTCACTTATGGGTCAATGTGAGGTTCACTCTTCTCCCTGTGCTGCATTTGAGTTAATTAAACTTCAACCATGGTCCCATCTACTGCTTAAAATTTGAATATTTTGTTTTTTTGTGTTTACCATTATCAATCATAAAATAAATAAAGCTGCCATGAATAAATAATAACTAAGAAAAATGATACAAGAAGAAACCAAGGACCCCTGAAGGCAGAAAAAGTCATGAGCAAGACGAAAATGCACGGAGTGGCCTTCATCAGTGAGCTTCTGGAGGAAAAATACAAATAAATAGAATAAAATAAACCCCACGAGGAAAGGAAATTACCTAAGGATTTTTTTTGAGGCTTTGTTTCAGTTTATTTTTTTGTACATTCTATCAGGAGGTAGCTGTGCAGCATTTCCTACAGACACACACACCTGCTCAGGTCTGGCACACTTAAAAATTATTTTAGATGAAGGGGTAAAACAGGATCGCTTTTCTCAAAATCACATGACAATTTATTGAATTTATTTCCCTTTCTATCCCCGAGGTGGCATTACAAATTAATTTGAGACTGAAGAAACATGATCTCCGTCCTCCCTGATCTTCACCGCGTTTCCCGCATTGGTTTATAAATGGAATCGTTTGTTTTTTTTTCCCCATGCCCAATACCTGGGTAATAAAATGACTCAGCGCGCCGAATCCCCAGCAAACAAACCCGTTACTGCAGATCGGATCGTTCTTGAGGTTTTAGGCAGATAATAAATGATGAAAATAAATTGAAACGTTGTGCAAAGAAATTCAATTCGCGACCAACACGCCTGGGTTTCAGCACCTAAATATACATTTGGAGGTAATAGGGAGTAGGATGTGCAGCTTAGAGATAAAACTTCTATTAAAGCATTTCCGTATTTCTGTATCTACTGTGTAGATGTTCTGTTATCACAGGGGACAATATAAGCATAACTTTTTTGTGTTTTTCTTCTCTTTTTTCCAACAGTTTGAATGAATGAA
>CAAKHD010013894.1:48724-73021 GCA_901007705.1 Fistularia tabacaria
GAATTGGAGGTCTAGATGAAGACCAGAGAGATGTATGGAGGTAGTGAGAGAGGACATGAAGAGAGGAGGATCCAGAGAACAGGCTTGGATGGAGAAGGTGGACTGGCTGTGGAGACCCTGAAGGGAAAAACCCAGAGGAGAAAAAGAAGTCGTCTCCTGAATGGCGCTGAAAACCTGATTGGAAAAGTGAGCTAAGAAGAAGAAGGAATGCCTTCATTGTCACATCTAGTTCTCCACAGAGCACGACATCAGCCAAATTCGAGCACTGCATCGAAGCCATCATGGATGCACCCTGAGCAGGAGGCAGCTCAGGAGCAGCGAGGGCTTCGGCGTCTCGCTCAACAACACTTCCACAGGTTAGGAGGAGCCGGGAATCCAACCAGGAATGTTTGATTCAAGGACCGACCCCTCGGCTCCTCGCCGCCCAACGACAAGGTCCGTTCACCTGGGACACGTTTAGAAGAGATTAGATTCGGTGATGTCCTCTCCGGTTTTGGCATTGTACATGCCAGGCACACGGAGAATGACGCGTGCTAGCCACGCTAACGTCCATGTTCCGAGCCAGCATGAACCGGTCCAAACCAACCCTGATTCTCTGCTCCACAGGTCTGGAGGTGAACTCTACAAAACTCCCTGTATGCAAAAGCTGGACGGTAATTCAATGAGTCTTTCCTCCCTGTGGATTTGACCCAAATCCACCTTCGCATGTGCAATAATACCTCCTTCCCAACGAGCAGCACTGGCTTCATGTATTTATTTATTCATTCATTATCTACACTGCTGAGCCGCACACCGGCCGCGAGTCCATCACAGCGCCATGTTTAGTTTGTAAATGTGCGGGAACGGAAATGCACCTTCATTTTATCGTATTGCACTTCTGCGACGGCGCTAAAGCTTTAGGATCCCGTTGGATTCTTCCTTCCGTCTGGGGGTTTGCAGACACGACTCCCTGGGTTGGAGGCATCGGACATCGACATTTCGGAATGGGAGTGGAATCCCGTGGCGTGAGAAGAGCGGGACGAGCGGCGACGGCAGCCGACGGGATCGGGTTTTATGGGACACGCGACGGAAACGGGCCAAACCAAGGCGGTCGTACAGCAGCGGAAGTTGTTTTTTTTTTTTTTAACCAGGCTGGGGGTTTAACAAGACTAACAACGCAAGCAACACGAGTGGCTTTTCACACGGGCCGCTGAAACAGGACGAACAGGGACAGCGGCACCATCACCGTCCAAGGGCTGCGGTTCGTGGTCCAGCGAAAGCATCGCTTTCCTTTCCACAAACCAGGATGGAGGAGCGACTGTCTTTAACGGCATCAGAAGTAAAGACAATCTCACCACCACAAGAATGAAACTGTTTCTGTTCATCCAGATATCCAGTCTTGAAGGTGAATGAAAGCTACGGGGATTTCATTGACAGATATTTGGATGGGACGTTCAGGCGCCATCATATCAAAGAGTCAATTAAACCCTTTTGTTTTGTTTTTAAGTTAAGAATCTACATGTCTTAGTCTGATCAAATGACTTCAGGGCATTTCAACTCAAAAGTCCACTTAATAGAATTCAACACGTTTCAAACTTTACCACTTGGCCTCTTTAGCGCTCATTCATTATTCACGCGGCGTCCGAGTGCATTTACGACCGTTCATGTTCATCTTTGAAGCCCGGGCGCTCGGACGGCGACGGATGATACCACGACAGCTATTGAGCACTTTTTCATGATGAATAGAACCCCCGCGACGGAATCAATTTGGTCCATCAAGAAAATGTCCTTTGAATTTGCAAATGGCTGAACTTCGGTATCTCCGTGGTCATGGGGGGGGGGGGGTTGAGGTGATTTACAGAAAGCACCCTTGAGCGGTTAAAAAAAAGCCGCCTCTTTCGCCAGGCGGACGCCTTGGACGGCGCCCAGCTCAGGTCGGGCGGCCATCTGTCTGGACCGGTGTGTGTCCAACCGTTGGTCCAGAAACATGCGGCGGTTTCCTTGGAGAGCCGGAGACGTGTGAACGAGTGAGTGAACGGTGGTGAGGCCTGACAAGCAGCCCGCCGGGCGCCTGCCGACCCCGCCTGGCGCCCCATTAGCCGGTGACAAGGCTCGGTCCTGTAAGGTTTTGTCCTTAGTCGACAAACAATGCAAACCCCCTCCCCACTTGTCGGTCGTGGTTATTATGTGGGAATCTAATATCCCTGTGTGTGAGAACGACCAGATTACTTCTACAAAGGGCAGGTTATTGGGTTACAAAATTCTATTTTATTTTATTTTTTTTTAGACAGAAGCGCAACACATTCAGGACCATTCAAAAGGCTTCCAAAGGTTCAACGACTACAAAACCTTTAATTTTATATTTTAGACACATGAGCGAACCACATTATACCATTCAAATGGCTTGTAAAAGCTAAGAGCAGGTTATATGTTTCAAAATGTTATTTTTTTAGATGTACTGGCATATCATTTTATACCATTCAAAAGGCTTCTACAGGTTAAGGGCAGCTTACTTGGCTACAATATTTAATGGTATTTTTTTAGACCTAAGCGTACCACCGTAGGGACCATTAAAAAAGCTTCAACAAGGGCGGGTTATATGGTTACAAAATTTAATCTAATTGACATTTTTCAGACATATGGGCATATCACTTTATACCATTCAAGGGACTTCTACAGGTTCAGGGCAGGTTTTCGAGATGAGCTGTACTTTCATGATACCATGGTTGGGAAATTGTTTCACATTAGCAGCAGCAAAACATGCAAGGACAAGACAGTGACAAGCTAAAAATAGATAAAGTAAAATAAACTCTGAAGTGTAAAAGAAAGTATAATCTGAGAAAAAAAAAAAAAAAGTCACAAAATTTAATTTCATTTTTTGTTTTAGACATAAGGGCGAACGATATTAGGGACCATTCAAAGGCTTCAAGTTAAAGACGGGTTATTTGGTGACAACATTTTGTTTAAATCTTATTTAAGTCATCTGGCCATACAAGTTTATACCATTCAAAAGGCTTCTACAAGTTAAGAGCAGGTTATTTGGCTATCATAGTGAATTATTCTTTTAGAGATATAAGCGTACCGTAGTGGGGACCATTCAAAAGGCTTCTCCAAGGGCAGGTTACATGGTTACAAAATGTCATTTTATTTTCCAAGCATATCATAGGATAGCATTGAAAAGACTTCTACAAGTTAAGAGCAGGTTACATGGTTGCGGAATTGAATGTAATTCTTCGGACATATGGTCAAAGCCCATTAGGGAGCATCCAAAGGCTGTACGTGTGACTGCAGACTCTCAGCCTAAAAACAACACGAGCTGGCTGCCTGGCCGGAGACGCTGATTTCAAGGGGAATTGGCCGCCGCTGAAAGTTTACAGGCTGCTCCCCCGATGAAGAGCGAGCGGAAGACAAACAGCCCTCTGAAAATTGGCCGGGGTTTCGTGCAGCTTTGGACCCCAGCTTTTTTTTTTTTGTTTTGTTTTGTTTTGTTTTTTTTCTTTTCACAAGCAAATGAAAAGACTAATAATGAAAATGGGAGCTTAACCGCCGACACAAAGGCCAAAAAGCAGTTACGCCTGCCGTCGAGTACAGTTTGAATAAAGAGGCCTGTGTCTCTATTTGCTCATGGGAGTGATTCACCTCAGGCTGCCGGGGGGGGTGGAGGAGTTGTCTTCCAAATAAGACATTTGCATACAGAGAGAAGAACAGGAAGAGGAGGGAATCCAGAGAATATGCCAGCCTTCGCGGGAGAACGTCAGCACCCCGTTCGCAGCAGCGCCGCCCGTCGTTCCACGAACCCCGAGCTCCAGGATCGGGAGGATCGGCCGCAGCCCAGAGGACGGCGAGACACATCCAGACCGGAAACGAAGTCTTATCGCCACTCCCGACCCCACTTGAGACGTCCCAGCGCCTGGGTGGACCTGCCGGCGGAGGACGCGTATTCCGGTCTACGGAGGAACAACCATCTCCCTTCATCTCGCCTTCCCAGAGCTCTTTGTAGATGTCAAACATTCATGTGTTTCATTGAGTTTCATCAAAGCGCTCTTTAATCTTCCACGCAGGATCCCGTGGGCGTTTCCCCGAAGGCTACGTTTCACAAAGTTGGTTTCCTTCTGAGGTCTTCATCTGGCAGAGGCAGTTACACCGGAGTCTTTAAAGTAGATATGAAAGTGTATGTGGGTGCAAAATAATATATATATATATATTTTTTTTTCTTTTTTTTTATATTAACACACACACACACACACACAGGCCAAAAGTATTCACTCACCCATCAAAATAAGGGAATCAGGTGTTCCGATCCCTTCCTTGGTGGATCAAATGAAGCACGTAGGCATGCAGACATCTGTGAAAGAATGGGTGGCTCTCAGGAGTTCAGTGTTTGGAAACGACAGAAACTCCGTGTTAGGCCACGTAAACTGAGGGATGCTGAGGCGCAGAGTGCCAAGAGCTTGCCGACTTTCTGCAGAGTCAATGGCTTCAGACCTTCAAACTTCACGTGGCCTTCAGATGGGCAGACGAACAGTGCAGAAAGCTTCATAGAATGGCATTCCACCGCCGAGCAGCCGCAAAGCGTGGATGCAGTGGTGGAAGACAAGCCGACACCGGACTCCAGAGCAGTGGAGAAGCCTTCTCTGGAGCGACCAATCACGCTTCTCTATCTGGTGAGCTGATGGACCAGTCTGGGTTTGGCGGTCGCCAGGAGAACCAGACTTGTATGACTGCATTGTGCCAAGTGTGAAGTTTGCTGGAGGGGGGAATAGTGGTGTGGGGTTGTTCTTCAGGACCTGGGCTCAGCTCCTTAGTTCCAGTGAAAGGAACTCAGAGCTTCAGCAAACCAAGACATGTGGGACAATTCCATGGGAACACTTTGGAGCTCCTTCCTTCTCCAACATGACTGAGCACCAGTGCACAAAGCAAGATCCATGAAGACATGGAGGACAGAGTCTGCTGTGGAGGAACTTGACTGACCTCAATCCCATAGGACACCTTTGACATGAACTAGAGCGGAGACTGAGGACCAGACCTTCTCCTCCAACATCTGAATGATCCGACATTCCCATGAAGACACTGGTGAAGCTTGTGGACATTCTTCCCAGAAGAGCTGAAGCTGTTCTAGCTGCAAAGGGTGGATCTAGAACTCCAAACATTAATTCAATTTGTCACCGCTTTGCATTTTTATTCATGCTCCCAATCACACGTCTCCTTTCAATCAAGCCAAAGTAAACCCACCGGCGAGGAGGCGGCGGCAGCGGCGGCCCTACTGAAGCACGCCAGGTCCTCGCCGGGTTTCAGATCTCAGCCCACGGCCTCGTTTTTATTCCATGTGAAATGTACAGGGTCCTTTTTCAAAACAAAACAAAAAAAAAAAAGCGAGGAAAACTAAACCTGCAAATGGAAGAGGCCAAGGTGTGCGGCTCGCCTTTATTTTCCTCTGCTTCTTCTTTCCCGTGCTCCCACGCCGCCCCTCCTCTGATGGCTCTAATTGCTATCGAAATGAGTCACAAATGTTAGCCTCCGTCTTTTTTTTTTCCTTCCTCTTTTCCTGGAAAGGGAGTTATTACAGCGAGTCTCACGTCCATCAACGCATGCTAATTCCTGTTTGGAGGTGCCTCCACGACATGTAGGTGTGTGTGTGTGTGTGTGAGATCCCGTTGGCACAGCAGTCGTGCACGTCACTCTGGGCAGAGCTTGGGTGGCGGAGCCGCCTTTGAACGCCACGCAGGGCTGAGTTTAAGGACTGCTTTTAGAGGCCCAGACAAACCTCAGCGCACTGGGGAGAGAGGACAACAGGATCCTCTTTAAAAGAGTCGATCCGAATCAACGTCCCTCGCCGAGTAACACCGCGTACTTGAACTTTCAAGTAGACTTCTTTCAAACTGTCAGAAACTGAAGCGGGTTGAGACGCTTTCTCGTCATGGAACGTCTAATCCGTCCTTCACGACCGATCAGCGGGCGCCTCGGTTCCTCGTCTGCGCCTCCTGCGACGACGGCGCTTATTTGATAAAATAGTTTCTCAGCAGAAAACACAGCGGCTCCCACTGAAATCCATAGAAAGATAAGATATGTAGATGGTCTCCGAGCTTATAAAGTGTATATCAGCTTCCCCCGGACCAGCAGGGATCCGCAAAGAAAATCTTGTTTGGTACGAATGACGTTTTTTTTTCCCCCTCATTCGACCTTCCGGATCTTATGTGGAAAAAACACTGTTTGCGCCTTCGCCTTCCTGTCACGCCGTCACACATCGGCTAGCACAAGCTAGCCCTGGGAAAACAATGTAGCCGGGAACAAAAGGGGCCGGAGAGTTTTTTTTTTCCTGGAGGAAACGAATGAGACAGAAGCGTCGCAGCAAAGAGAAAAGCTGCATTTCAAAGAAAACAGCAAGATTTCTAGCTAAGTTACAGGTTTACGGCAACAGGTAAGACACAAAGCTCCGCCCCCGCTAGGCATTATTTGAGCTGAAGCTATGAAAAATGATCTGCAAAAGGATTGTAATCACCTGATATAAAGTGTAATGGTTGGATTCACATTAAATCCCGTGAACTGACAGGTTTTATGATTCGAACCCCCTTGGAAACATTTCATGCATAAAACCGGTCACTGCTTCAAAAAAAAGTTGGTAGAAGATGGGGAACCACAAAGATCCTATAAACCAGCCGTCCCCCTCTCACTCCCTCTCCCTTTCTACCCCGACCGGTGGAGACAGAAGCACTGAGCTGGGATCCGTCCGAGGCTCCTGCCCGGTGAAGAGCAGTTTCATCCTCGCCGTTGGGATATCGGCGCCATATAAATAAAATCTGACTTGACGTCCATCGCGCTTTTCACACCTCGGGCTTTTAAAGCGCCTCCCGCTGGATCGCGTTCATCCATTCACACCGACGCTGACGCGCAAGGCGCCAACCGGGTCACCGGACGCAACTCGCCGTCTTGACCGAGGACACTTTTAGCATGTTTAAGGCGGGAAAATCCAACCACCAGCCTTCCCGATGCCGGGACTCTACTCGCTAAAGAAAGTACAGCAGGGTAGCAAACTCGTATGGGTTTCCATTCCAGCGCATCACTTTCCAGGAATCACACACGTCAGCGCTTTATGGTGGGCTAGCGGTATGCTGCAGGGCTGGGGAACTTACGGGAAAAACACTCAATTTCAGGAGCTAATTAGGACACGGAGGTACAGAAGGAAAGAACACCGTCTTTGTTGCGTTAGCATTCAAAAGGGGTTATATAGCCGCTCGCATTTCTTATTAAGACGCCTAATGGGTATTTAACTTTGACGTAGAATAACGACGACAGCTGACATCGCTGTGTTGTCTTTCATTCGCGTCGCAATCTGTCAACTTCACAAAGTCGTCACGATAATGACCCCGCCGCGTCGCATCGTAATGTCTCCCCCCGCATTCATATTTGCCGGCTATCCGCACCCGACGTTGAATTTCAATTTTGCCGTCGACGTCCGTTTTTTTTTTTTTTCCCCCCGACCGATCACGAAGGTCTTTCCAAGTGTAAACAAAAGCTGGCAGAAGGACGGCGCCCGGGGAATGCTAAGCTCGTCCGAAAGGAGCGGCGGGGTCACGCCGCATTGTCCAGCGACTTGTTTTGAAACGGGCGACTCAAACGATCCCCTAGCACGAAAGGCTGGCGCGGCCGTCTCTCCTACCCCCCCCCCAACACCCGTCTGTGGGACCCAATATCGCAGCGGGACGTCTATCAAAACAGAGCAGTGGATCCGACACCGCCGATAAGCAGTTACTGCGGTGTTAAACGCAAGACCCGGGGACTTGAAAAAACATTTTTTCAATCTGAGGTCAAGGCTCAGGATTTGATGAGTCGGGTGTGAGACCATGCCGGACGGAAACACCAGTCCCATGTGGGGAAAGTCTAGCTGCGCTTGATGCGTTTAAGGAGCTAACCCATCCATCCACCCTCCCGCCCTCATGGACGGCAACCGCCTCCCTCTGCTTGGAATCACAGCGCCGGCTGTCACTGTTTGCTTTAAATGGGGCCTACCGGCCGTCGTTTCTAAGACGGATGTGCGATGATAATACCCGTTTAATAGCCAGATAACAGTTAAACAGACTCGCTTTTCAGCGACTGGGAAATACATCGCGTCCGAGGCCCCTGACGTGTGACCGATGTCCGGCCATTCATTTCTGTAAAGGCAACAAGTGTTCAACAACAAGCTGTTCCATTCAGGGGAAGCACACACTTTGTAAATACAGATACGCTTATCCCTATTTATTCATGTCTTTGCACGGCCTCCATTGACTCAGGCGGCGCAGTCAGTAGCTACATGGCTCTCTGCGCTTTCCATTTGAAATTGCGTATAATGTCCTATTGTTTACAGTGCGAGGTGTAACCTTAGCACGTTTATTTGTAGTCATTGTTTAGCTGCAACTTGTTAATACAAGCCCTTCCTGTTTACATATGTTGCTAGCAATGTTTGTTTGTTCCTAGTTTTTAAATGTCTACTCTCTGCTGTGAGCGGTTGTAATTTCTATTCTCAAACCGCCCGCCAAAGACAACGACTCAAGAGCTTCATTCGGGTCTGTTATCAGAATCGCTTTATTGGCCAAGTAATTCTACAGCTATAAAAGGAAGTTGCTTTGGTAAACAGCGCTAAACCAACTCTGACGGGCATTTAATAAAGTGAATTCAGAGCGATGGTGCAATCGAGGGACAGTGTCACTGGGGGACCGGGGCATTATTGATGAGGCCCATGGAAAAACGTTTTTTCTGAAGGGTAGTTTTGGTCCCGATGGACCGCAACCTCCTGCTTGAGGGGGAGTGGTTGGAGACTCGGGCACTGAGACTCCATTTTTAAAACCCATCTACGGTCAGAATCTGGCTGACTTTACACGACGCCCCCTGCATCTGTAATTTACAAACGCTTCCGAAAGGAATCCGATAGCTTTGTTTTGCATGAATAACATGTCACTGAATTTACATGCCAACACATTACGAATAAATAACAAAACAAAAAAAAACTGAAGTGTAATATAAATACTCTAAGCACAAAACCCAAATCCTATCAATAAGTTATGATGATAATTCTCCCACAGGGGGAGCAGGTACCGACCCGCTGGCTGGGGGAATTATCGTTCCTGGTAATATTAAATCGGGCATTGCTTTACACTAGAATCAATGTGAGCTTTTCATTTTTTACTTCATCACAATTACTTTGAATGAAAATTGGGTTGGTAATTTTTTCCGATTTCCGGCGCCCCCAAGAGGCCACGCATTTGCCTAACTCGCCGGCTGCAGTGCACGCATGCATGCGTGCGTGCGACTGATTGGAATTCAGGTAGACCCCTGGCTGCTTGAAAGGCCCCACAGCGATGGGCAATCGGCTTGTGATGGGGAGCCGAAAATACTCGGGTCCCCGGTGAGAGATGGGGTTCAGCCGGCCGAGGTTGAAAGAGAGCGGGGACGGCTTCCAACATCTAATCGCCCGAAAAAAAAAAAAATATATATATTTTAAAAAAAAAAAAGGGCAGTTGTAGAGCTAGAATACAAGACGAACTCCTGCCATGCCGCATTTCGTAACTCTCCGTGGAGAGATCCCGCGCCTCTGCGAGTCGACAGTCGCTGCCGGCGCCACCGCGAACACCTCTCGCCGCCCCCTCACAGGCGCAGAACATACACAAAAAAAACTCCTGAGTTCTTAATATAGAGAAGTACAGCTGTCGACAATACAAAGAGTCGCTGTCAAGTTAAAAACAACTTGTTCGTATCATCGAGCGAGGAAATAAAGCGATGGCGTTCTTGTGAGAGTGTCAAGGAGCTAATAATGGCAAACGCGTGGAAACCCAAAGGGAACCTGTCAGGATTAATAAGATAACCCAACGGGGGTTGAAATATTTAGCCCTTAGGACTAATATTGTACAAATGGCCCTCGCAAAGGAAATTGTGAGGATCTTGCGGCGCTCCCTTAAATAGACTTCTATGATTATGTGAGCTCTGCTGTGTTTTCAGTCTAATGCAAGTATCCATTCTACTGGCAGGATTAGCATCATCGGGGTTCAACTGGACCGGACGCCCGTCCGTCACTGGCAGAGGCAAACAACCGTTCACACGTCTGGCCGCTCAGGGTCTCCAATCACCATGCAGGCCGGAGAACCTGGACAAGGTGGCGAACATGAAAACGCCGCACAGCAAGGTCGGACCTCGACGTTCTTGCTGCGAGGCAGAAGCGCTAACCGCTGCGCCGCCGTGATGCCCTTGTTTATTATCGTCATCCTCATGAGCAGGAGTTGTTATTTTTTAATTGATTCCTTTAATTATTCATGTATCTATTTGCTTTCATAAAGCAAGCCATGCAAGCCATCATGTGGTTGGAAGAATTCCATGGCGGATAAATTAAAACTACTAGCTCTACTAGTATAGTAGGGATACCCGGGATAAGGGTGCTACATTCAGAACCGTTAGACATTGCGTCATACATCCTCTGTGTTTATACCATACACGTACGCGTTGTGTGACGTGGATCACTGATGGTTTGAAGGGTTCAGGCAGATCTTTCAGAGCCATGGCAACCAACAGCCCATCACTAAATGAGTCACCGGCATTCCTCAGCGCTGTTACGGCGGCTTCTGCCCGGATCACTTTCACCGTCTGACTGGGTGAGTGAAGTCACCTCTCTACAGAGGCGCATGATACGTAGCTTTCCTTTACCTCGGTCGTCGTTTCTCTCCCCTCGTCGGCGGCCTCTCGCACCACAAGCAAACTTCTGTCATCCAGGAAGTGGATTAGCTCCGCTCAGGCTTCAGCGTTCTTTCCCGCATCCAGCTGTAGCTCATCTGCGCCTCCAGTGGGGGGCTCTGCTAACATGGAGTCCTTCAACCTCTCCAAACCGAGGCGGGCCTGGAATTTAATCTCCAATAGTTTGGAAGTTTTTTTCATCTCCGTCAAACAGGAACCAGGACCAGCGGCTACCATGGCAGCCAGTAGTACCTCCAGCTCGTCCAGTCACCGCGCTCGGAGCATACAAGTCATCATCAGTATACCATTTGCCAACTGTCTCTGGATTACATTGGGCCTTTCACCAAGAGCGATGAGGCTCGGCGGCTTGAACCCAAATTAGCAGCAAACTCGAATGGAGGGAAAGAAAAAGAAGATCGGTTCTGTTGCGTTCCTGCTCCCCTCTCTCATCACTGCAATGGCAAACAGCTGAGCGCGGGAGGGCCTTCGCTGAACCCGCCCACCACACAGGTGGCCCATCAGTGTCCAATTACAAATTCAATTTGCCCATCGTCAGTAACACTAAATGAACAAATAATACTTGCCAGCGCAATTCCACAGAACCGAAGTTTGCAGAGCGACACAGAGATTTGATGTCGGGTTGATATTTGACTTGTGTCGGCCCGAAACTCCAAGCATCAGCCTGCGGCAGTCACATCACATAGAAGCTGCTCGACGCTCAGATCAGCGGCGTGCGCAGCGTCAATGCTTCAAACGCCGCTTTTCGTCGGCGTGGCCGAGAGCGCTGTGTTAGACAGAAGGGCTTCGGATGGATATCTTATTAATGGATCAACTGAGAAATCGGATTCAGACAATCAGACATTGTCTCTGTTGCCGACGCCGTCCAAAGACGGGACAGAGATATACAGTGTGCGCGCTTTGCTTTTTGCTGTCATTACGGAGCAACGCACGCTAGCTTGATTAGATTTAATTGATACATATCCTGCAAGCCTGGGCTGAGTTTTCTCTTACTTGTATTTCACAGCCCCGGCTGTAAATCACACCACATTCAAGAAGTGGATATACCAAAATTGAAAGGCGGAATAAATTTCGCCGCTCCGATTGAGACTCGTTCGGTGATTCCCCGATCCAAACCCGAAGGGAGGAATCCTATTGCGGACATGCGGAAGGAACCGGATCAGTCCAGTTCTTCATGGATGCTGCTCTAACAAGCACATATCACTCCTGAACTTCTTCTTCATTGTCAGGTCTCATCATGGCAACTGGACTTTTCTCCCTTGAGGACGTTTCACCTCTCGTCCAAGAGGCTTCTTCAGTTCTGCTCGGCCGTTTGGAGTTTCCCTTGTGTAACCGTTGGTTGGAAGCTGGGTTTTGGTCTGAGTGCACTTGGCTCGTTATGAGTCGTTCTGCAGGAACTAGCTTGAATGGGGCCGTTGAGCGTCATCGGCGGGACAGAGATTGGGGATTATGGGGGCGGCGTGGCGCAGGGGGTTCCAGCGGTCGGCCTCGGAACCGAACAGTCCCGGTTGGATCGGTTGGATTCCCGGCTCCTCCTCGCCTGTCGAAGTGTTGTTGAGCACCAGACTGAACCCCTCACTGCTCCTTAGCTGCCTTCTGCTCAGGGTGCATCCATGACGGCTTCAATGCAGCGGTCAAAATTTGGCTGATGTCGTGCTCTCTGTGGAACTGGATGTGACAATAACGGCGTCTCTTCTTCTCACCAGAGATGTACCTCTAATGCGTGGATTGTGTAAAGCAAAGGAAAACCTGTTAGGTCGCTTGGGTTGAAGCTCGGGCGGCGGTCGGAGAGCTTTTCGGTTGTGAACAACACAACAAGCCATCCTGAATTTCCCCTGTGGGGATTAATAAAGTATTATCTTATCTTATCATCGCAACTTGGACCAACGCCCAACACCGGCAGCTAAGTACTGCAAAAACCCCACCAGTCCACTGGAGCTGAAGAGGCCTCTGAGGATGAGAGGTGAAAAGCCTTCAGGAGAAAAATAATCCAGTCCAGTTGCCGCGACAAGATTTGTCAAGGATTTACGGGGACATTCACAGACATCTTCTTTTCCTTTCCCATCAGGGGTCCCCACAGCCAATCGCCTGCCTCCATCTGACGCTCTCCCCTGCATCCTCTTCTGTCACACCAATTAACTTCATGTCCCTTTTCACTCCATCCGACCTGAGCATCTCCCCATCCAGATCTCCACTATCTCTCTGACTCTACCTTCAAAACATCTCGCAAGCGCTGTCCCTCTGATGGACTCTGATGGAAAAGTTGGATAACCAAAGTTATCACCGGCACGGCACGCTGTCCGATATACACTCAGGCATCAGGTGACCAAATTCGGAGAGCCTCACGGCATCTTCGGTCCACCGTCATTGGATCAGAGTTAGCATACTGTCGGATTCGACCTGCCGACGGATTCAAGGGAGTGAGAAGGAGCCGTGAAACACCTGTCTTTAAAAAGCTCACGGAGAGATCAGCAAAACCCGGGCCGGCCCCCGTTAGCGGGGCAAGATCCTCCGATGACTGATGCGCGTGTCGCCTTTCATTGCCGAGCCTTCGCCCGCGGCGGGAAAAATCCTCCGAAACGCGACGTTTTTATCTGGGGCCGCAGCGGCGGGGCTGATCCGTCACGTACGGCAGGCGCTGATGTTACGGCGATAAGCCGACGGGGTACTAAAAGTGTCATGGAAATAGACGTCCCGGAAAAAGCGAGCGGGAGATAAGTCAGGCGTTTATTTCACCTCGGAAAAAAAACCAGCCATAATAACGCGTATGACTGTGAGTCATCAGGATAAGTAAACTGTCAGATCATCACTTTGGAAACTTTCATCCTGCCAACTCCCATCACCCATCGCTCCAGAGCTTGAACCGTGCGGCTATTATGGAGGGAGGTCTGCGTCCAGCACAACTGTGACGAGACGGGATGCCGGCAGACGGGATCTTCTCCGGAGGCCGAGCATCCTGCAGCAGGGTGCACTAGCGTAGCATTGTTAGCAGCGTCGTCTGATTCAAGCTCGCGAGCCGAGAAACCCACTGAACTCACAGCTGATGTGTTTCATGTTGAAGGAGTGAAGAACGACGGGTGGATTCCAAACCCTTCCTGTGTGGAGACCCCAGGTTCTCCCCGTGTCTACGCGGGGTTCCCCCAGGTTCTCCGGTCTCCAGACCTTTACTGGAGACCCCGAATGCCTCGAATGAGGAGTGAATAGTTGCCCGTGTCTTTATGAAGTGTGAATGAGAGGGTGAATGGGACGTCTGAAGGACATCTGGGAGAGATTCCTCGAGGCAGGATGACGGCATCGATATGAATGCAGAAGAAAAGAAAAGAAACTGCACAGGGTGCAAATAGAAGTATGAAAATGTTTTCATCAAACCATTTTGTTCACTGACCGGCAGGATTTTTTTCAATAAATACCTGGAATTGCTGATTGCGAGAAAGGAAAAAATATCTTCCATTCCAGGTGTCACAGCGGCGCCGACGCATTTGAACAGAGATGAAATTGATGTTTCGCATCTTCGCTAAATGATTATCGAAAGCTGTGGCGCACTCGTACCGTCGGAGCGTTTGCACGGCGGCGGAGTCGGACGGATAACGTGTATTTAATCGGGCCCGTTGGGTCGGTCGGACCGTAATTACCGAGCAACGATAGTTATTTACAGACTCCATGATAATCCGCATGCAGGGCGTGAAGCTGCGGCAGCCTCCGCCCCGTTTCCCAGACAACGCTTCTGTCCGCTCTGAACTGCAGGACGACATGGAGATCACCTCCAGTGGAAGTCCTTTCCGTCATCCACTCGTCACTCACTTCCTCATTCATAGCTGATGTAGATCAGGGGTCCCCAAAACCCTGGTCCCATGTGGCCCGCAAAGAAAATCTTTCTCGGTCCAAATGATAGTTTCTTCACCCGACCGTCCAGATCTCATTTTGAAAAACCGACCGTTTGTGCCTTCGCCTTCCTGCCGCAGTCAGGAACAAAAGTTTCCGGAGAGGAAACGAAGCAAAGGATGAGACGGCAGAAGCTTTGCAGACTGACGGCAAAAAGAAAAGCTGCATGTCAAAGAAAATAGCAAGATTCCTAGCTAAGCTCTGGCTTCATCGCAACAGGTGAGACACAAGCTCCGCCCCCGCTAGGCTTTATTTGCTAGCTAATGAAGTTGGTAAAAATGATATGCAAATTGATTGTAATTGTATGATATAAAGTGTATTGGTTGGATTAACATTAAATCCTGCGAACTGACGGAAGGTTTTATGATTCGAACCCCCGTGGAAACATTTTCATGCCTCAAACTGATCCCTGCTAGAAACGCAGTTTGTGGACGGCTGGTTCAGACATGCAACCCTCCACGTCGCACAAAGACCATTCACTCTTTCATTCAAACGTCGTCAAGACATCAAACTTTCACTCTCATTCACACTTCCGAACTCTTTCAGCGTCTCCGATGAACCGCTGCATGTTTTCGTACCGTGGGAGGAATTTTAATTATTATGAAATAACAGTCTTTGGAAACTCTCTGACTATAGTTTCAGTCTTTCGGGGAATAATAAAAACGGTCAAAAGTCATTGATTGAAAAGTTGAGCAATAAAAATGGATTTTAGTTCACATTTACAAATATATATATACAAATGTCATAGGATGTTAATTAGAATTTGCTGCTTTGTCTTTGCTTTTTTTCCACATTGAAGACAGGGCGACCCCGTCTGAGAGCGTTCTCGCAGATATCGGAGCGCAAAGAGAAGCGAAACGAAGCCCGACGTCCCGGCGTGACGGCGGCGGCGGCGGCGATCCGTCGCTTCACTCCCTACAAGCGACGTCACACAGAACCTCCCGAGAGCGCAAACACTCAGGATTTGGTGACCTTTGCCATTGACATCGCCTGGTGAAGTCAGAGAGAATCCAAATAAAACGGGATTGCATTGGAATACCTCTGTGTGTGTGTGTGTGTGTGTGTGTGTGTGTGTGTGTGTGTGTGGATTCCATCAATGTTTTTTTATTGCTGAGAATCAATATTATTGCAGCAGGTCAGCTGATTTACATTTGGTGTTTGATCAAACTGTACTATGAGTTGAGATTTATTTGGATTGAATGTATAATGTGTCAACAGGGCCGGATTCTATCGCACTATATCTCTGGATAAATCATTTTCATACATCTATTATATTAAAATGAAAGACTTTCTCCGGGTGGGACTCACACAGGCTGAAAAGAAGGACAAGAAGTAGATAGATAGATAGATAGATAGATAGATAGATAGATAGATAGATAGATAGATAGATAGATAGATAGATAGATAGATAGATAGATAGATAGATAGATATATAGATAGATAGATAGATAGATAGATGTAGTATACAGAATGAGATGGTGTATAAATCTATGTCTACAAAATTCGCCTGTTGTATGTGTGTATATATATTATATAGAATTATTAATTACTCCTATACATACTTTACTATATGTGTGTGTGTGTGTGTGTGTATATATATATATATATGACTATGAATAATTCTATTTTACTATATGTGTGTGATAAAGGATGTTTGCATATATGTATACTTGATACAGTATATATACACACACATACATATATATACTCGATACATTTTATATATACACATACACACATACATATATATACATATATACTCAATACAGTATATATACACACACATATATATATATACATATATATATACATACACAAATATATAGATATATACTTGATACAGTATATATACACACACATATATATAGATATATATATATACACTCGATACAATATAGACACACACACATATATGTATACACTATATGTATGCACACACACACACACAAACACACACACACACACACACACACACACACACACACGCACATACATACAGACACACTCACACAGAAGCAGAATGATATGAGGACGTTCCTAAGAATACACGGACAATGTTGAATCATCCTCAAAGACCAGAGGTGTCAGCGGTATCTTGGTGTGTGAAGCTGAAGGTGTGGTCTGGATGGGGGTCGGGGGTCGGGGGTCGGGGGGGCTGGAGGCTCCCGGCAGGTTGAAAGCGGTGCCGGACGAGTTGTGCAGTCGGCGTGAACGCGGAGGGCCGAAAGGACCCGCGGCCTCGGGTTTCCTTCCTGGCAAATGGGATGAAGTGGCAGGACAGCGTTTCGGTTGTTGCGGCTAATAGGATTACATCCCACACTTAAACTCCGGCTGATTGAAATAAATAAAAGCCCGTTGTCGTCAGCGCGCTCCAATAAACGAACGCCTCCGAGTCGCAGGTGCAGGTTCAGCCTGTCGCGACCGATGGCCGTGATCAGCACAGATGTGATTTCAGAGAAATAACAAAAACAAACGCCGGCATTCGATTTGCCGGCACGTGAGTATTTAGCATTTAAGTCGGACCCCGTTTGAGCCAGTTTCCCGTCCCTGTCCCCGTCCCCGGTTCCGGCGTGGCGCCGAATTATCCACCCGATCCGGTCCGACGCCGGTTCATTTGCTGGTAATTGAAAGGGGGAAGCTCGCCCGGGGGCGTCTTTTGTTGTCACCTCGCCGCAAAATTAATTTTCAGCACGAGGTGGGCGGGAGGAAGACTTCTGAACGCCGGCGTGGACGGCCGGCGTCTACGAATAATTAACAACGTTAAATACCTTTTGTCTTGTTTTTTTTTTTTTTTTTTTTCCCACCGTTCCACAAAACCCTTTCACTTCTCCGGCACCTTTTATTCTTTTCATTAGGACGTCCAATTTCCACCACGCTCCCTCTCTCTGTCTTTGAATTATCTTTTCACAGTGGCAATTTTGAAGGGCAGATAGCAGATAGCCCGCCTTAATGTAACAGGCTGCTAATTAATGTGATTAATTAGCCCTGCGTGGAACCCCCGCGGTGACGGGTCAGACTGGCTGCTGAGATAAAAACATCGGCCTCAAAGCAAAAATCTAAAATCCGGTCGAGTGGATTCATTGGATTTGCAGAATACGTTAAGTAAAGCAAGCGGGGTTTTTTTCATTCAGCCGCTTTAAAACGATGCAGAAGTTACAGCAAGAAGGTCCCTGGTTTGATTCTGAGAGTGAATGCCTGAAGATCTCCACGACTTATCCATGAAAATGTCCTGCTCTTGCTCGTTCTAAGTGGAATGAGATACTGTTTGTTTTTTTTGCCTCTCTTCAGCATTATTTATGACTGCGTTGTTTCATTCTTATCCTTGTTGGTGTCACTCCATTCCCATCCTGTTTATCTTTGTCACTGTTGTTGTTGTTGTTGCTCGTCTATTCTCACCCTTGCTGTTTTTTTTTATTTTCATTTCATTTTTATGTTCATTTTGCTGTCTACTTTTTATATTTTTTTTCGATATATTTTGCTATCTTTTAATTGTCTCTCTTATTTATTTTTATACTCATATTTATTGATGTTGTTATAGTTGCGCTGCTGTGACTAAAGAATTTCCCCTCTGGGGATCAATAAAGTATGATCTTATCTCTTCTTATCTTATAAGGGATGCCTTTGCTTTTCAGTAAACGATTTGTTAATTTCCATTGGAATAATAGAATTAACGGGTCGAGCCCCGACCATGATATTATTGCAGTTGGACTTTTTTCCAGCTTTGCGCCACGTAACCCCGGACCCGTGGGCTCTCTGGTCCATCAAGAGCGCCATCTGGCATCCCCTAATACCACTTGGTTTCTGTGGCGAAGTTCAGACGCTAGCGCGCCGCCACGGTGAGACGGGAGGAGTTTCCCGTGACAGAGAGACGCGGAAAAACGTCAGATGATTTATAGTCTGGCCTCTTAGAGTGGCTCTTTAAGCAGCGTGAACAAGGATGGACAAGATATATGACGAGAGGGGAAAAAAAAAACCTCACATGTGCAAACAATTTTCCAACAAAGAGCGACCAGAGGCTATACGAACTGTCTATTCAGTCGCTGGAGCGCGAACAAATGCCTTTCGCATTAAGTCGAAACCCCCGGGACCAAGATAGTGTGTCAACGTGCACGTGTGACTGGGTAAAAGATGTGAGCGCGGCTGTGTATTGTTATATAATTTGTGCGTTTGCGTGTGTGTGCATCTAACTGAGCGGTGATTTACCATGCAAATAAAAAAGCAAGCACCTTATTATAAAACATTATGGATCCCTCTAAATACGCAATTTAAATTCAGCCGACGCCGTGTTTAGATTAGATGTATGCTCCGGGCAAATAATCCCTGCCTCTGACTGGCTGGATCCACGCTTGCAATCTGGAGGTGGGGTTGGCAAGGTAACCAAGGGGTGGGGAAGTGGCATGGCCTCACATCCTCTCAGGGAAGAAAACGACTTTCCCCCCGGCCTCAAATAAACAAGTGAGAGCTAGCAAAGTACTTCAGATAGCAGGTAAGCCGTACTTTCGTCGAGTATTTAGAGTTTCTGGTTATCTCGATACGTTTCAACTCTGAACTACTTTCAGAACAATTTGCGCCTTTCCAGTTTGAACGCACTTGAGACGAAACGTTGAGTTCAATGACAGAAGGACTGACAGCACCCGCGTGAAAGAGAACTAGCTTTCACTTCACTTTCGGGATGAATTGCAATCAATATGAAATAGAGCTCGACTGAAAAAGGGCATCTCGCACGGGAAGCTGTTTTGCCTGTGAAACGTTTTATCACTTGTAAAACATATCTTATTGTTTCAAACCAAGGTTGCCTGACATGTGTTGCTTCGAACAAAACGGACGTGGAAGCTACACAAACACCGACACGTGACAGGTTTTGGGCTCTTTGACAATGAGAGTGCGGACGTACTTGTACGTTCGTTGTCAAGTCACTGCCCGCACACGTCCCCTGTGTACTCTACGTCGCCGCCGCTGTCAAGCAAGGTATCCGGCAGAGGGCAGTGCGGGGCTCAGAGTTCACTTCAGACGCTGGCGGTCTGTGAGGCCATGAAATACAAGGCGGCGCGGGGACGAATTCTTCTTCCTGGTTGTACCGAGGCCATGTTGACTTCTTTTTCTCTGTTGCCGGTCGCCCTCGAGCATACCGTGCAACAGCGCCCCCAAAACTTCTGGCGGTACCGCTCCATTTGCTGAGTTTGCTTAAGCATACGCACAGAAGTATGGATAAAATGAACGGCTTGGGATGGACAGAAGGCTCCGTCTGAAGGCGTCATCCCCTTCGTGGCTTCTAGCATCTGCTGTCCCCAACACTTCATCAAGAGGTTCATATTGTCACCCCAGAATGATGGATGTTATCAAGACGGTGGCTTCATCAGTGTAGCCTCCCTTCCCTCTCCTGTCATCTGCTGCTGAAGGTGCAAATGTAGTGCTCTCACTGACCCCCTGATGTTTATTTCTAAATCCCCTAAAAAGTTTAATATCCGCTGTGTCCGTGAAACCCGATGCTAATGGTATGAGCTTTAAAAAAAACCAACCCAGGAGGCCTTTAAAACCAGGAAGTGTGTGGAATTACCCACAGTTCCCCGGTGGGTGGTAAAGGGCGGGGCAGGGGTTGGACTGTCAGTGCCCCTTTTGCTGCTCATTTATCACTTTAGCTACCGTGGGACAGATCAGCAACACACATATGCAAGCAGTAACGCTGCCGTAGGAAGCAGCTGCACTCCGCAGCCTGACCCTGGAAGAAGTCAGACGTGGTGGAGGAACGCCTCATCGTCACGCTCCTTTTGTTTCTGACTTGTCCATTCATGGGTTCATTTGTTATCTATACCGTTGTTTGGGCGCTAGCCTATCTCAGCCGGGGTTCACTGCCACAAACCGGATGGAGAAATACAACCGTTCACCGTCATTCACACATCTGGGCAATTTAGCATCTGCAACCAACCTACCACGTGTTTTCAGACATGGGACCCGAAACCGAAAACTCGAAAGAAACCGACCCAGACACGAGGAGACCGTGAGAAAACTCCTGGAGAAACTCCACGCGGAAAGGAATCTGGCTTGGAGGCCTCCTGCTGTGAGGCTGAAGCACTCACCGGCAGCTACATCTACCGTAGATGGTATTTCTGTTGAACAGCGATCACCGCATCTTCTTGCTTTGCCTGCCGCTTCCCTGCACGTTCTTTGAGACATCGTTTATTTGACGCCTGCTCGCCGCTTTCTGCATTTGGGTCTTGCAGGTTTCCTTGTCAACATCAACGTCGATAGCGGGTGTTTAACGCGCCCCGGGGCATATCGGGTTTGAAATGATTGTTTTACGCACAGGGGGTTTCCATTACTCAAACATCTGAAGCACATCTAAAGGAGTGCTCGTCTCTGTGTTCGCCAGCTCCTACAATTGATGCAATAGCTGGCATATCTGTCGTTGTTTAACCCACTTAAAATTCAAGAGTTACAGCTTTAATAAGAGCTGCTCTTAGACTACGCCGCATCAGGGGTCCAAGTTCAAGGGATTTGTTTAAACAACCGGCAACGGGCTCCAGCATCGTGCCAATGTGGTCAATACACTCAGGAAATGCGGAGTACGAGTCTGACGGTGTTTTAGCGTTTCAATGATGGATGGTTTTCCTTCAGCGACGACAAGACACGCAGTTCACCTGGGCCAACATGCAACTGTCTTTAACACACAGATGTAATCAGAGATTATCACGCACACGTGAACTGCAGAGGGACAATCAGCATTGGGGGAAACACAAAGGAGAAAGGCAACTATTACGGTGCTCGCCTAAAAGCTAGCATAGTCTTACCCACCCATGAAGATTCCCTGCACAAAGAGATGGGCTGAAAGTGTTTTGAGTTCAGTAATGACGGGCACGGGATGCTGGTTCTTTGTCCCCAGGCTCCATAATAACGCCTGGACGGCTAACGTGCCACGGAGACGCTATTTTGGGTTGCTATTGACCCGGAGAGAGCTTCAAGGGGGTTCTCGGCGACAGCCGGCGGCGCCATCCAGAGCGATGTGCTGGGATTCATTGATTCATTGAGACGTCACCACGAACGAGCCTGATATAGAATCTCATCTTCATCATCTGTTGCATTTATTAGCATTTATTAACCGTGTGAGCCTTTAGCTTGCCCTCCGCAGCTTTTTCTGGTTGGTAAAATTCAAGCTCAGCTCTGCTGCTCTGCCTGATCGTACCTCCTGCTGAGGCGAGTGTTCATGAACGCTCGCTCGCAGTGAAGGACATCTCCATCCACCCAGGACGCATTTTTAGTGGCAAACATTCAGAAACGTCACATTATCTGTTCCTGTTGATGAGAGACACAACATCCATCCATCCATCCATCATCATCCATCCATCCATCATCATCCATCCATCATCATCCATCCATCCATCCATCCATCCATCATCATCCATCCATCCATCCATCATCATCCATCCATCCATCCATCCATCCATCCATCCATCCATCCATCCATCCATCCATCCATCCATCCATCCATCATACATCCATCATCCATCCATCATCCATCATCCATCCATCCATCCATCCATCATACATCCATCATACATCCATCATCCATCCATCATCCAATCATCTATCTATCTATCTATCTATCCGTCCCGAGAAAGCCTTAGAGAAGACACGTGTCTGGCAAACGTCGCCCCTGACGACGGCCATGACGGTCAGAAGCGTCGATGGAGGCAGAAGATCCGACCCCGCAGCCACGCGGGACGAACGCTGGGAAAACCATGACGATATGATGACGCTAACGGCAGACGCTACCAGACCGTAGCAACGCCAGAGAACCTGAAAGACAACTCATCCGTATTCCAGAAGAACCTATTATTCCTATTCACCTATTTGTTTGAGCACACCATTCTTGGAGCACATGTAACTCTTCACACATTGTGTGTGTGTGTGTGTGTGTGTGTGTGTGTGTGTGTGTGTGTGTGTGTGTGTGTGTGTGTGTGTGGCTTCATATGTAATCCGTGACCTCCAAGGTGAGTCTGTGGCTCGGCTGCATCCAGATATACGTGCCACGAACCTCTTGACTGGGGGAAATACTTGGATCTAAATAAAAAAGGCTAATTAATTTGAGCTAAGAGAGCATCAGAAACTGCTCCAATTATAAAGAGTTTAATGAATTGATTATTCCTGCAATTTAACACCTCACACGGCGCGATAGCGTCCGCAGCTGGACGTTTGCATCGGGCAAATAACGGCGGCGGGTCACCAGTGCGGTTCGGCGCTTGTATGCAATCAGCCCCGTTTAAAAAAAAAAAAAAAAAAAAAGATAAAAAAACAAGCAGGGATTTGTTTACTCCAATTAGTTCTTTCGTTTTCCCCGTGAAAATGTGATTTTCCCGCGCCTGCGAGTCGCCGTGGCCCCCGGAAAGAGGCACTAGAACAGCTCGGTATCTTGTCGCCATGGAAGAGGAGAGAAAGCGAGGGAGGAGGACGACCGGAGCTCCGGGTTCCCGGGGCCAAACCAGCCCAAGACAGCCGGATGCTCGATTCATCCAAAAGGCTGCTCCTATATTTGAATGCTTGCAGGGTTTGAGTGGGATTACTTTGAAATGCAGTCAAGCTGCTGAATGCAAATTATATGGTTATTTATTTTTTTTTTGCCATTGTTAAGGTAATCCACTGGAAAAAAAAAAAAATGAATAGAAATATTAATTTAACGCGCACAGTGGTGGGATCGAATGCGTTATCTGGTACAAATAATTGAATAAAGCAACAAAGATTTAAACGGGATTACATGTAATCCATTATTACCCGACCCTTCCCATGCAGCTCTCCGTGCAGAAACACGATTATTTTTACACTTCTCCTGCAGATAGTCCCTTGGAGCTTCCTGCCATTGGACTGCAGGAGGCCTTGCGGTCGGGTCGGGACGGCTTACGACGCCTCACAATGACTGACTTCCAGTCATTCATCTTCCTCATCCCATTCAAACCCTGTGTGAAGTTCATTGCTTCAACCCATCTCATGAGAAAAATCTAAGTTAATTTGGGTTTTTCCCATCAGGGTCTCCGCAGCCAATCCACCTTCTCCATCTGGATCCTCCTCTCTTCATCTCCTCTCTCACTACCTCCATACATCTTCTCTCTGGTCTTCATCTAGACCTCCAATTCCATATCTTCACTCTCCCTCCTCTGTCCATGACCCAACCATCTCTGACCTTCTCTCCAAAACATCCACCATGTCATTCCTGATCCTCTCCATCCTGGTCACTCCCAAAGAGAACCTCCACATCTTCATCTCTGAAGTGAATATATACATAAATAAAATACAATTTGTATATTTAGTGTAAATATGTTTATTTTAAAAAACATATATATATATAAATATATGTGTGTGTATATATATACATATATACATATACAACCACATCTATCTATACATCCATCTGTCCAGCTGTCTATCAGTCTGTCTGTCCATCCCTCTATCCGTCCATTTCTATCTATCTATCTATCTATCTATCTATCTATCTATCTATCTATCCATCCATCCATCCATCCATCCATCCATCTATCTATCTATATATCTATCCATCCATCCATCCACCCATCCATCCGTCCGTCCGTCCATCCATCCATCTATCTATCTATCTATCTATCTATCTATCTATCTATCTATCTATCCATCCATCCATCCATCCATCCATCCATCCATCCATCCATCCATCCTATCTATCTATCTATCTATCTATCTATCTATCTATCTATC
>CAAKHD010013895.1:31757-43173 GCA_901007705.1 Fistularia tabacaria
GGGGTCAGAAGAGGGGAAAAAAAAAAATGATAAATAAATTGTCTGTTTTTATGTTTATATTATGGTTCGTTTTGTGGGGGGGGGGGGGGGGGGCGGGGGAACGGGGGCAGGATGGGGGTGGTGGAGGGGCTTGTGGGTTCAGTGTTACTTAAATTGAGTCAATTTCACCTGAGGTTTTGGGGGGGGGGGCTGCGCAGCGAAAGCTAAAATGCTATCGCTAAACACCATTCATCTGCTCTTGGTGCTGCTTTTTATCACCGCGGCTAGCTCTGCAGCAGCAGCTAGCCCTGGGAGCGGGGGCTCTATCAGATGTGGCATGAGCCTCTGCGTGTGTATGGATGCACGTGCATGAGTGTGCGTGCATGTTGGCCTCCACGTGTGTGTGTGTGTGTGTGTGTGTGTGTGTGTGTGTGTGTTTCTCACTTAAATCCACTCTGACTTTGACATGTTATTAAATGTGAAGTAATCCATAATGCCCTCTAAGCATATATGTAGTGGATGGGGGGGGGGTGACGTCCAGAAACCCCTCACACACACACACACACACACACACACACACACAGGCAGTGTGAGGGCAATCAAAGTTATCTTCGCCCAAACTATCCAGTTAGCTACACCGCCAAGTTTTTCTTGCAGAAGTGGCAGCCACAGAGGAGCAGCGGCTCGGGTTCTCTCCACGTTCTCCTGCCTGGTTCTCCGCATATTCTCCATATTCCTCCCATAGTCCTAAATCAGCCGCTAGCTTCATTGAAGACTCGCAAATTGCCTGTAGGTGTGAATGAATGGGCTGGTTGTCCCGGTATGATTGACAGCGACCCCGTCCGGGTCAAACCCCGCCCCACGTCCCAATTCCGGCTTTTGATTGGTTTCCGGGACCCCCACGACCCTGTGAGCGTGGGATAAACTGCGCGGGCTATAAATGGACGTTTGAAAGTTTGGCCTTTAGCCGGACTTGTCACGTCGGCTTCGGTCGCGCGCGATTTTTAATGCGATCATCCAGCTGACATTTTAATTCGGAAGCGTGATTAAAACCACTCAGAAACCACTTCAAATGCGACGCGGCGTCGGTAAATTACAAAAGGTCAGAAGCCACGAGTCGCTAACCTTAATCTCCGGGGCCGGATCATCTCGCGGCGGCGGGGGAGGAGCACGTCGGGCCCGGTGACGGTTTTGACTAATCATCGCAAACGAAAAAATAGTTTTGGGTTCCTCAAGGTCGGCTCGCTTCTGGCCTCGACCCTAAAAACTCAAGAGGAGCGGAATGACATTTTTCTTCCTCTTTCTTTTCGTTCGGACTTTTCTTTATTTCATTTGAGCGCCATGCGAATCTGGAAATCATGTTAATGCTCCCACGAGGAGAAGAGACAGTCAGCAGGAGAAGAAGGGGGACCCCCGACCTCTGACGTCTGACCCCCGAACCCTCCGACCCGGAATGAAAAGAAAAAAAAAAAAAAAAAATCCCATTTCATGCCATCAAACAAATCTGTGTTGTCTTCTCCTGTATCTGAGGACGTGGATGGAGGAGCTTCAGTGCTCCTTACGGTCCGGGTTTGCTATCAACCAATCAATCAATGGGTGCAGTGGTCAGATGGGTGGATTCTAACTTTGTTCTCAAACTCTCAAGGTTCTCCTGCCAGCGTTCTCTCCATGTTCTGCTGCTAAGGGTTCTTTTGAAGCACTCTTGATTTGCGTTCTTTCCATGTTCTAGGGGCCGGAGATCTCTCCGTGTTCTCCTGATTAGGGTTCTCTCCAGGTTCCCCTCCGCCGAGGGTTCTCTTAAAGTTCTCCAACTTGGGTTCTCTGCATGTTCTTCTTGCCAGGGCTTCCCTTCGCGTTCTCCTGTCAGAGTTCTACCTTGTTCTCTTGCTTGGTTGCTTCCAATCGTCTCCTTCCCGGGTTCTTTCCAGGTTCTCCTGCCTGGGTTCTATCCAGGTTCGCTTTAAGTTCTCCTGCCCGGGGTTCTCTACATGTTCTGCTGCCTGGGGTTCCGTCCTTGTTCCCCTGTCTGGGTTCTCCTCAGGTTCTCCCCTGCCTGGGGTTCTCATTAAGTTCTCCTGCCTGGGTTCTCTCCATGTTCTGCTGCTTGGGTTCTCTCCAGGTTCTCCATCTTTGACCCACCGTCCCAAAACAGTCAGCAGGTTCCTTGAGGGGGCCCCGGCCCCTTGCTCAGGGACTCTCCTCAGTAAAAACGTGCGTCTCTTAAGTTCCACAAGTGACTTCTTGAGTTTGATTTCTGATAATTGAGCGATTGAAACATCCTGCATTTCAGTGAGAAGCCTTAAACGAGTTTTTATAAAGCCTTAATATGAAATCCATCTCCGTGACGCAGCGGAAAGCCAGTGTCGTCCCTCATTAAGTCGTCCGTCGCCGAGCACGCCGGCGCTCCGGCTCGCTGTCAGCCATGTTTAGGCCCCGACGCCGGAACGTGGATACGACGGCTCCCGCGGGGGGGGCGGGGGGGGGGGAACCCTGCGGGGAGGCGGCGAGGAGCTGGAGGGGCTCCGTCCCGCTGCGACCGTTGAAGAGTTCTGCCGGGGAAGGAACGGCGGAGGCCGGGAGGGAAGGATAGTGTCGTTGAAAAATACAAACGGGACGGATTAAGCCCCGCCCCCGGCCACCGGGGCCGGCTGGGATTGGCCCCAGCAGCCCGGCGTACATAATAAAAATAGGTAATCATAAAAAAGTTTGAAATATGTGACAATGGATGAGGGTCTTTGCCGTTCGTGACGGTTGTGGACGGACCGCACACGTGTGGACGATGGCGCGGACAATTTTTCACGTGCCGACCGCGGAATCGGGCGGACGGGGTGAAGGAGCTTCACTTAATGCAGCGTTCCTTGTCGTTTTCAGGCAAAAGGGTGCCGTCAAGGAAAACGGCCAGTCTAACTTGTTGCGCGTCACGGGGGACGACGGGGACGGCCCTGATCAATCCGCCTCTGCTCAACCCCTTTATGCATCGTTTTAATGTGTTACATTTTAATATCCCTGGAGGCAGGTCGCTGTTTCGGCATTATGAAATGCCCTTTTCATACTTCCTAGCCTGTTATGTCCTTGTTTGTGTTCGTCGATTGTTATGCGTCCCCCCCTTTCATGTGGGAATGGTGCCGACCGCCTCCTAAAGGAACGTCTGTCTCTTCACATGTGGAGGCAGGAGGTTTTTTTTTCTTCATCTTGCTGCCAGTTGTTCTCTGTTATCCACCAGAGACTTAGCGAGTGTTCTTGGGGCATGGAGACAGTCTTTTTTTTTTTCTCCTTTTTTCTTTCTTTTTTTCTAGAAACTATTTCTTTCTTTAGATAACAGACATAAGAAAAGGAAAACAATATATGTATGTTTTGGGTGGACATTTCGTTGCCTGGGTTTGCCTCCCAGCTGACAATAAAGCATTTTTTATGGATTTATCTGTTGCTTCTGAAATTTTGGTCCGGTCCACCAACTCCTGATGGGGTCCGCTCGTCCGTTCCGTCACAGCGTTACACCGCCGCCGTCGTGTTATCACGTTGTTATCACGGTGAAATAGCTCGCCGATGCTCAGAAGGCCGTGAAAGCACAAAACGCACGACGGTGACGGTAATTACAGAGCTAGTCAAGTGAAGCGCAGAACGCACACAAATTAGCAGATGGAGTTCTGCCTCCGCTGCGATGGGGTCGCTCCCCCAGACAAGTATGATCATTTTTTATTTTTTTTTCCAATTCCACCGAATTCTTCCAGTTATAAACCGCGGCCTGTCTCTCCGCCGCAGCACCGACGCCAGGGTTTTCTTCTTCGTTAAGCCTCGGAGCATCGACAAGCTGTCAAATAATTATGGCCCAGTTCACGGCGCCGCGGAGGCATCAGTATCTATCAGGGAGAGGCTCCGCCGCTGTGGTTCCCGTTTTTTATTTTTTATTTTTTCCCCCCTCCCTCTCTCCAGCAGAGGTGGCTGCTTTGTCAGCGTAATCCCCCTGACAGCTTTCCCATTTCCGGTCACAACGCCGCCCCGCGCCGAGCGTGCTCCAGATGATGCTGGAAATGGAGGAGGCGGCGGGCCGCTTGCGGGGCTTTCACAAAAAGCGTGAATGCCGTCCTACCTCGGCTGCACGGGAAATCAAAAATCCTCCAACAGTCCTGAGAAATAAACCCCACCTGTAACGAGTGCCTAATAACACCGACACCACTGAAAGGTTTTGGAGTTTCTTTCTTCGGAGGCGACGAGATGATGCGGAGCCAGTCGATGGTTCTCGTCCCCGGGAATCACGGCCTGTTTGTTTTTTCTGAAGCGTCGCTCGTCGCTCATTAGATGATATTCTGTACATCTGTTTCTGGCTGCCTTGTGAGTTGTTAAATCTAAAAAGCTCGGCTTTTTCTCATTTTAAAGCGTCTGTGTTTTTTTTTTTTGAGCGTGTGTTCGCTTTAATGAAGCCGTGGTTGAGCTCGGTGTTTGTGGCGATCTGGGAAAACAAATGAATATATAACAATGCTGTTATTTCCCGCCCCTTGGCAGCTTAGTAATAAATAATTTAAAGTTTATGTATGCCTGGAAGTGTTACAAGGCTACCATGCTAGCAGACACGCTAAAGCCCTGAGGTCCGCTCCGAGCTGGAGCAAAAGCGGGAACGCCGGCTCGGTTCCCTGCTTCCCCGTCGCAAAAAAATCGCAAAGAAGTGACTCTTATTCCGGAAAATAATGGGATTTCAAACCATCCCCGGGCTTTTATTGTGAAAGGGTCCGAAACGGCTTGAACGTGAATATCGTCGCCGCGAGAAGTGACTTGTCGCTGTTTCTGTATTTTTTATTTTCATTTGTTCGGTTGATCCCCCCTCATCGGGTTCTGAAATGTCCACCTGCGGCCGCGGAGAGCTTCCTGTTTTCAAAGAAACCCATTAAAAACAGGTCAGGTGGGGTCGGGTTGCCGAAATGAATGCCATCCATCCCTTTAAACCGCGCATGCGATTTCACCCGTTTTTTTTCTCCCGTTGATTAAACTCAAGGGGCGTTCACTGACCGTCGTCTTTCCTGCAGACCCTCTTCCTCCAACTACATTTACTACATTTTTTTCCTCACAGGTTAATTCTGAATTGCACTAATATTACATCCCATTCCCAAAAGATGCGGCAATCTTGTTAGCCCTCGTGTGTCGGAATGGGAGGGCCATATTAGCGCTACTGAAGGCGATGATTGTTCCAGCGTGTGCTTTTATTGTGAAAGAGGTAGGTGCAGCTTGTTGTTCTGACAGTGACAATAGGATTTTCAAGCTTCGCGGCGGTAATTAGCGTCCACGACAAGGTCGTTGCTGCGGTTTGCCGAGCCTCCGGAGGACTCTGCCCGTCTACACCGCAGCAACGGCAGGAAAGCAAAACAAAACAAACCCGAAATAGAAGGTCGGGTCTGCCGAGCTAACAATTGCTAAAAGTTTTTGATTTGGTAGTCTGCTGGCATTCACAGAGAGCTACCGGTCAAAGGCTGCTAGCGTTAGCTTCAAGAGGTGAATTTCATCAGACTCGAGTCCCCCATTTTCTCTCCGGTAAGATTAACTTCCCGAACCGACGATGGTTTGCTCGCCACTTTGGGACTGAAGGACCTTTTTTCCTTTCCTAGAACTTTTTTCAGGGTCTAGATGGTGCAATAGGACAGCAGGGTAACCAGGAACCGAGGACCTCAGCTCCTTGAAGCATTTTAGCTCGCATTCTGAGGCAGGGTCCTTTTACGGTTCCATAGGTGCTTGTTGATTGGCGGAGCTCATAAGCCAAACCCATTACCAGGTACTACTTGCGGAGCACTGTTTTTTACAACTACAGTTGTCATCAGTCAGCTGTTTTTCTTGCGACAAAGCGGACAGAAGCAGCGAGATGAGATGTACTGTATTGATCCCAGGATTGGGCAATATTTTGTTATATTGTTGTTCCGACAGCAACAACAGGATTTTCAAGCACAGCGTCTATAATTAGCATTGACGTCAAGGTTGTTGCCACAGTTTGAGCGGCGAGGAGGTCCGAGGTCTTCTGGCCTGCTACAACATAGAGGGTTTCAAGGGCTCGCAGCGGGCCATCGACATCTTAGCCAAAATAAGTCTGAAGTTAGCTAACTGCTAACGGCGTTCTTCACATGGTGAAACAGTGTAGGGAGATGATGAAAACGCCTCAACTCAGCTGATAGTCCTTGGTTATCATTCCATGAAGCTTCCACCTCCATGTTGTCCGTGTCGTCTTCTTCGTCTTCTTCTTCTTCTTCTTCTTTGGTGGTTTGTTTTGGAGTGTGGTGCTTGAGGTGCACGTCGCTCCGGTCCCTTAAGGTCCCTTACTGCCTGTGGGAATGCAGAAGTGAAAGGTTCTCCCGGGGGAAGGGTAGTTCCTGGAATGGTATTTAGATTGTGACAGTTCTTAGAACCACAGATTTAGAACTCTTCTGTCCAAAAGCGGCTGTTGATAATGACCATGACTCAGGCCATTAGCATATAGCTGGATTGCTTGTTAGCCCGTATCCAAAGGCTCGTGGATAGTTACTGACGAACCATCATCTTCACGGTGTTCTTTCTTTCCGAGCAGGCAGGTGAGCGACCTTCTTCAAAACCCACCCACCAAGCAGTACTTAAAAAGCAAGCGGCGGCTCCAGCGCTTCATCCGAAGACCAACAGGGTTTCTGTGGCTTTCTCTCGGAAACCCGATTGTCCGTTTGTTTTCCCCGCAGGCTCCGTCGCCCCCGGCTAACGAACCAAAGTACGAGAAGCGCTGGCTGGACGCCCTTTCCCTGCCCCTGCTGATGGCCCGAGTCTCAAGATACAAAACTGCCACAGATAAATTAAGGTAAGGTTAATCCGGCAGTGATACCGAGCGCCTCGGGGACGTGCGGTTCACCGAGCCCGTTTGTCGGCTCAGCTAGCACTTAAAAAGCGTTAATTCCAATATCTATGCACGGGCATAAACGGCTCAGAAAGGTCGGCGCTGCCGGGGGGGGGGGGTCCAGACCCCGGGGGCATGACTGGGAACCGAACACCTTCTCGCGAAAGCAATCGGGCCTCTCTTTTCCGGAGCCATTTAGTTTTTCCCTCCATTATTTGTATGTCCTGGGATAAAATGGTGTTTTCCCTTCTACGGAACGGCCTCACTGGTTCGTTCGGGCAATGAATTCGAGCGAATCTCGTCGGTTCGTCAGATGCCAGCCGCGGTTTCGCCGCCGCACGGGTTCCGTTTGTGTTTCCCGTCACGTTGCTCTCCCGGCGCCACGCACGCCCCTCCTGAACGTCTGAGGGGTTCAGCTTCACGAAGGCTCAAAAACAAGAACCGATCAGGAAGAAATGATCAATCAATCTGACAGGAAGCCATGCACGCACGCTGATACAGTTCATGTTTTACGATGGATTTAATTTATTTCTTGACTTTCAAAAAAAAAAAAAGGGGGGGAAATGGAAATTCGGTCCCTCAACGACGCCACAAAGTCAGTCCTTCAGAAAGAACCAATCCGAATGCACGATCCTGGGAGAGCGGCTCCAGTCCTCTGTCTGTTGACTGAAAGGCTAACCCCGTCCGCACCGACCTCTGCGATGGCGACGGAGACGTGAGTTGGTTCGGAATCACGTGACCCCGAGGGTTTTCTGTTCCAGGACCGCAAGGATCTGAAGATCCAGAGTGTCAGACAATTGAATGCAAACTATTTATTTTTCTCTTTTTAGCTTTTTAGCTGGAAGACTCTCAGTTGCTGTGAATGAGACGTTGAACTGTTGGATGTCTCTTTGCAAGGACCTGTGATTGACAGCTTACCTGTCAAGGTTAAGCCACACCTCTCACTCCAATGTCAGCTGTGATTGGCTAGAGCCAATAGGCCGTGTACTCAACGAATGAATGAATCCTGGTCCAGCGGTTCCTCTAATCCTCTCAGTTCCAGGATATCGGCTGATCTCAATCATTTTAAAAAAGGCCGCCGTCTCTCGCCTCCTCAGATTTTCTCTTCGTTCAAAACACGATCAGCTGTTCTCGCGTGTTTTGATTTTGTTTTTGTTTTGTTTTTTTTTTTTTTTTTTCCCTGCTTCGCTTTACGGCCGTTTTGTCTTCGCCGCGTGAGCCAGCCCGTCCGCGGTGGGAAGGTTCGCAAGGAAAATGCGCTGATTTATTTAGCCCCTCTTTGAATGCAAATTTAAAGTTGTCGGTCACGGGGGAACGTATGTTTCCCGGTTTTTCTCCCCGCCGTCTGGCGAGCGCCGGTCGTGCCAGAATCCCAGAGCTGCAGGTGCAGAGGGGATGAATAAATCATCCACCGGCGCTTTGGAAGATATTCACGCGGACTTTGTCTCACGGTCCGCGATAACGAATCAGTTTTTAAAGCTACCGCAGAGGACCGGGGGGGGGCGAAGAAGATACCAAGCCCCCGCAAACTTTCTCCTTCTGTTTCCGCCCTGTGGTTTTTCCACCATCTTATTGCAGAGTAAAATGATAATTACTTTTCGGCGTTCTAAATTAGTCCTCCATTTTGGTTCCCGTCCCGTTTCTGCGCTGGTGCCTCCAAGATCATTGCAATCACAACATTCATCATCGCCTTTTTTTCTTTCTTCTTTCTCCTCTACGAAAACACAACAAAGCCATGAATTAAAATCGCAGCTTGCCGGTTTCCACGTCGGGGAATCTTTTCTTTTTATCTGTTAAATATGGGTGCTGTTTTTTTAAGAAGATCCGTCTGGTTTGAAGAAACTGCTATGTAACCACAAAGTTCTCTGCATGTGGGTTCTCTCCGGGTTCTCCGTCGGAAGAACTCCAAACTGTCCTCGAGAGGGTGAATGGTTGGGTGTCTCCAATGCCTTTGGGTGAAAACGCAAAGCTTTAGTTTTATTTTTGGGTCGTTTGTCTGAAATAGGACGATGTTAACGGCCCCCGGAAACGGAACCGTACAGAGTCGGGCTCCGAAGATGCGAGAAGACGAACACTTTGAAAACGGGCATGGGGACAACGGTTCTAGTTGATTGTCGTGCATTGGTCGGTTGACCATAACAGCAATGGCCGACTCCATAGTACCAGAGTACTATGGAGTACTCAGGAACATACCAACCTTGTAGATTGGAAACAGGCTGTGCCCGAAAAGATTTGGGAACGCCTCGGTCTCCATGGAGAGGCGGGAAAGTGCAACATTTTAAAATGGGCATGCGCACGAAGGTTCCAATTGATTGCTGTGCATTGGTCGGTTGACCATAACAACAATGGCCGACTCCATAATACTCCAGAGTCTCTGGAGGTACTCTGGAGTACTCTAGAACTGACCCTCCTTGTATGTCAGGAGTTATCAAACCAATAACTCCATCTCATCGTGGGTCTGCACAAAAACTTAATTGTGCGCCTGGTTGACGTTTACGCTGGCTGTAGTAGCCACAGTTGATTTGACACAGAGACAGGAAGTGTCTCAAAGCATGTGACTGTTTTCGCTCCCCCCTAACTCACGTCGCCACCCACTGGCCCGACATGTGCTCTGCAGCATTTCTGGTCCTGTGTCGTTTTCCACCCCGTCGGCACGTGGACTCTTTTGAAAAGGGCAACTGAAAACGAAGCTGGACGTTGTGACGTGGCCCTGTGATTGACAGCTAGCCAATGGATCAACAGTTGACCCCTAGATTGGGGTTTCGGTCAATGCTCTCCTGCTTGGGTTCTCTCCAGGTTCTCCCCTGCTTGGGGTTCTCTCCATGTTCTCCTGCGTAGTGTTCTCTCCGGGTTTTCCATCTTCCACTCATGGTCAAAAAACAGTCAGCAGGTTCCTTGAAGGCTCTAAATTTTCCGTAGGTGTGAACGTGCGGGCGAGTGGTTGGATGTCTCTGCTGCTGTCCAGGTTAAGCCCCGCCCCTTTGCTCAGCGACTCTTCCAAATCTTAACCACGAGAGGTCCGTCTGTTGACCTCCACGAATGACCGCATGAGTTTGATTTCCGATAAATGAATTATTCGGACATCCTGCAATTCAATGAAAAGCCTTAAATGAATATTTCCAAAGTTTTAATATGAAATCCATCGGCATGACACGACTGCTGGTGAGAAAGTCAGGTGGCGAGGAGCTCCAGGAGCTCGAGGAGCAAGCTCGAGGAGCTCGAGGAGCTCGAGGATCTCCGTCCCGCTGCAGCTATCAAGGAGTTCTATCGATGAAGGCGCCGCGGAGGCGGAGAGCCGAGTTGGCTCGGGGTCGAAGCGGGTCGATCCCATCGCGGAAATACAGATCAGACAGATTGACGCCTGCGCGGCCTCATTACCGGGACCTCGGAGCTTCGTTTAGCTCCGCAAACTTTCTTCACGGGCTGGGAGGAATCATCGGACGCAAGCGGAGAGTTTCCGCCGCCCTCCTGAGCGACTGGCGGTGAATTCTCCTTCGGTTTCGATTGAACGTCAGAGGGAAGCGAGAGCTTTAATTCTCCTCCTCCATCCGGATTCGTCACCTGAGACTCGGAAAACAAAAGAAACCCTTCAAATCTTTGGGAACGGAGTGACGGCGGCAGACGAGCCAGTTCCGTCGTTTCACTGATGGTGAATTAATTTTCCTTCTGACCCGTCCACCCGTTCCATCCAGCCTTTTATTAATTAAGCTAGGCTTCCCTCCCCCGTCCCCCAGGCCCGTCTCCTGTCTCCGAAGGCTTTTAATATATTTGTCACACTGATGTTGGCCGCGTTACAAACCTGCGCTCAACTTCCGCTTCCGTTGCTTTTCACTCAGAAGTCAGAACTTTCTGTTCGGGGTCGGAATGACTGCAAAAAAAAAACAACAATTTGTTCCCGTTCGTTTAATTTCTCTTTGGTATTCATCAAAAAGAGGTGGAGCCGTTGGTGGAGGAGGGGATGACTGAATAACTAAGTAAAATTTAATTTACTAACTTTAATTTGTTTCACCATCTGAGACTTCATCTTTCCCAAGTAAAAGAAAAAGTATTTTAGTAGATTAAAAAAAATCCAATCAAATGAAATAAACGGAAATTCTGCAAAACAAAATGAAATAAAATTCCATAAAAATAGAACAATATTGAATAAAAATAAATTGGAAAAAAATCAGAATCAAGAATCAAAGAATCAAAGTTCATTTCCCAAACCTAAGCAGTGTTTCCAAGGTAGGTCCAGATCAGCCTTCTGTCCTGTAAAGGGGAAAAAAATTACAAAATTACTAAAGAATGTGATTTATTTTTCAAAATTGATTAAATTTTATTTGTTGTCATCTGCTCAGATCAGCTGCAGTCAGCCGTTCGTACAACCCATCGTAGTATATTTGAAAATACACAGCGCCGTGTGTTAGCACGTTAGCACGTTAGCTATGCTTACCTTCGTTTCCTGCTATTCGCGCTGAGATTTTTTTTTTCTCCTCACCCGTTCATTTCTTTTTTTTTTTTTTTTTTTTTTTTCCTCAAACAGGTCGATATCGCCCACCCCCCGTTCTCTTATTTTTTGACGGCGGGGGGGGGGGGTGTGGGGGGGGGGGGGGGCCCCCC
>CAAKHD010013895.1:48244-59727 GCA_901007705.1 Fistularia tabacaria
TTCGATTTGTTTTCCGGGCGTAATTTTTATTTAAAGATCCCCTTTTCCCCGCTGCCCCCCCCCAACCCCCCAACCCCCCTCCCCCACCCCCACCTCGCGCCTGTCTTTGTCGGGATGATGAAGAGGCCACGGATCAGACTCGGAGACACTGATATGCATTGTTAATCACAAGGTTTAAGAGCGAGCGCAGCAGATGAAGCGGTACAGTAGCCGGCGCACAGAAAAAGCCGCCGGAAGGGGAGCAGAGACGTAGTCAAAGTTAATCTGCGTCAGATCAAAGGTAAAATCTCAGATTACAGCTGAGACTGCAGCACCGTCGAACCACCGGGTTTCTTCTCATTTGTTTTTTCTTTTCTTTTGGAGCGTATTATTTTGAAGCTTCCTCAGCGGCACCCCTTAAGAGTTTTGTGAACCGGCTGCTCGCTGGTATCAGAAAGGTGTACCAGAAAGTCACAGTCCGGTTGGGAACAAAGGGGGTTGCTAGCTTTGAAGTATCTCGGTCTCCGTCCTTTTTGGGCAGGGACTTCTTGAGACATCTTTAGAAGCCTGCTGAGCCCGGTGCTTGTTTTGTCTCGTCTTGGCCATTCTGGTTGGTTAAAGTACAGATGTTTGAAATATGGAATGGACAAACTTTGCCCTTCTCATTCTTCTCATCTGCAGATTGTCCACATGGGCTGGGCAAGTGAAACCAACGAGGGGGGCGCTGTCGGTCCAAATTCAGCCTTCAAGTTCCTGGCACTGAGAGGATCATATTTTTATATCTTCAGGAGCCCCCCGGTAAATATCATTTGTCTCACTTTCCTGTGTGTTAAAGCCTTTTTATTTCTTTATTTAGGTGTTACCCAATTGAAATGCGTTGCCACGCTGGTTGTCGTGGCTTGTTCAAAGTCGAACATCCTTCGCAGAACCTTTGAACACCTTCAAACAACCTGGCGCTGATGGAAAAAACATGCCGCTGCCTGCTGAGTTATGAGCACTCCCGACCCACACGGCTTGGTTTGGGTTTCTAGAACAAGATGGCAAATTCAGAAGAACATTGACTTTGTTCTCAACGGCCTCCCCTTTTTAAAAAAATGTCGTCATTTATTTATTTATTTTAATTATTCATCTGGAAATTTCATACATTTAAGCAAAGTTTGACTCTTCTGAGGGAAAAGGACGGAAGATCTTTGGTCCACTGGGATGTTGTTTTTCATTGCGCAACACAAATTTTCTCTTAGTACTGTATGATTGAAGTTTACATCCCCTGCGCAGAGTCTTTTAAAGCTTGGGGTTTGGTTTCCTTCACATTGCATTTCAAGAGTTGAGTTGAGGAACATGGACTGACTTGGAGTTTAACCCAACTTATTGGAGGTTTTGAAAATGAATAGGCAGATAGATGGTGTTTCTCATGCTATTTGTTTGGTATGCTTGTGATGTGTGTATGTGTGTGTTTGCATGAACATACATGATAGTATCGTCTGCATAATTTACAACATCACATCTGTGCATATCTATAAACTAAAGACCTAACTGGAGAGGTTCTGGAATGGATCCCTGTGTCCTACCCAATCGAATTGCTTGGAAGATGGTGCTGTTTCACTATGAGTGGGTCAAACTGAACTACATTTGCAAGAAAAGACTCCATCTAGTTTAGAGCGAGAATAAATACCTTTATTGTCACATTCAGTCATACATAGAGCGCAACATCAGCCAAATTTGACCCCCGCATGTAACCCATCATTGATGAACCACAAGCAGAAGGCGGCTAAGGAGCGGCGCCACTGGAGAAGTTAGGGGTTCCGTGTCTTGCTCAACAACACTTCGACAGGCCATGACGAGTGCAGGAATCGAACGAGGAATTCAAACGAGGTTCCAAAGGTGAACACTCTAACCGCCCTGAAAGCAAGAATTTGGAGGAATTAAAGTTTGCAGTTGGTACTTGGTGGCTGCGAGAATTTTCGCTCTGAAGAATTTGGCCCCATTAACAACCAGACTGAGGCCGGACTGATGTTTTCGGACATGAGGACAGAGGAGGGATAATGAAGATCTGGTTAGGAGGAAGTTGAGATTAGAGCTGCGAGGCAGTAGGCCTTGAGGAGGACCAGAGGGGATATTAATGGATGTAGTTAAGGAGGACAAGAAGTTAGTTAGTGTGAGAGAAGAAGACTAGGCTGAGAGGGGTGAGAGGCAAAGAGGAAGAATAACATCTCTCATCTTCATTTTTTGTGTTGTGTTGCCCAAGAGAAAGCGATTTCTGCCATGCTAAGGCTAATTTAGGATGTATGTTAAATATGCATAAGCATATGGACAGAGTTGCCAACTCATCGTGGTGGAGGGGCTTGCGTGTCCTAGTGATCCCCAGCAGCTATGTTATCAGGGTGTATTCCCCCGGTAGGCACACTCAAGGAAAACAGGTCCTGGGTGAGGGACCAGACAAAGTGTGGCTCAAGAAGACCCCAAATGAGGAAAGAGATGAATGGACCTGGTTTTCCCTTGCTTGGACGCAAGTCACCGGGGCCCCTTCCTGGAGCCAGGCCCGGGGACGGGGCTAGATGGGGAGCGCCTGGTGGCCTGGCCCGCACCCAATGGGCTTGGCCGGGCTCACACCGAAAGGCCAACATGGGTCCCCTTTCCCCTGGGCTCACCACCCATAGGAGGGGCCATAGAGGTCGGGTGCGATGAGAGCTGGGTTGCGCCCGGAGCAGGGGACCTTGGCGGTCCAATCCACGGCTGAAGAAGCTGGCTCTAGGAACATGGACTGAGCTAGTGTGGGAGTGGGAGAGGTTCCAGTTCGATATAGTCGCACTCACCTTGACGCACGGCTCGGGCTCTGGAAGTCGTTGGCGAAGTGCTGGCGAGTAGGCTCAAGTCCGACAAGCGATAGTAGCGAGCGTAGACAACGTAACGTAACATTGCACCGTTATAACCGGGGAGAGGAATCCTCCGTCCACACGACGCCATGTATTTGATGGCTACACAGACCAGCGCCCTGTACTGAGCTTCCTCTTTTTGTTTCACTTTCGCAGAATATACATCACTACCTCCTCCACCAGCCGTATTTGTTATTCTCAAGACCGCGTCTCCAGAAAGAAAACAGAACAGTCTTCTCGGTCATCCAGGTCAAACCACTCGCGGTTGAATCTTGTCATAGTTTTTTTTTTTTTTTTTTTAACTGAGAGGTTTCGCTTCTTATCTGAGGTGCTTTCTCGTTTCTAACTGACTGGGTGCACCAGAGCCCCGGGAGGGGTCAACGACTCAAAACTGACTGCCCGGCCCCGTTCACGTCCTCAAAAGTGCGATAGCTGCGACGATATCATGAAAAGAAAACAGCGTCATTTGTTTTTCTTTTCCGGAGAACTTTCGTGGCCTTCAACCCCCCCGCCCCCGCCCATCCTGCCGCCTTCGACCGAGTCCAGCACAGCACGGCGCCTATTTGAGAGTAATAGATAATATGACTCATTCACCCAGCATCGCTTTCAATTTGCCGCCCCCCCCACACACACACACACGCGCGCGCACACACTCCCTCCCGCAGTGAATTTTGAACCGCGCTCCCAGTCAGTAATTACCCACATCCGTCGGGCGTCTTGATTTATCGACCGGCCAAACAACCGCCAGCTCCCGGCTCTTCGGTAACTTCCGATCTTCGACGGAGGCGTTAATTATCGAGTCTGAACACTTTCTTTTTTTTTTCTCTTTTATTTCCTCAGTGAAGTGCGAGAGGTTTTTCTGGCCGAGGTTTGAAATGAATCGGCCCAGGGTTTGGGCGACCTCCATCACGAAGGGCCCGATTGAGCGGTATCTTTCAGAGAAGGGTCGGCGGGAGCAGTTTGACTGATGTGCGCCGTCATTTCAACAGAATTCACCCCAAACTAAAAGGAGCGGAGAGAAGAGACGCTCCTCTCCCTGCCTCCTTTATCAGGCAGCCGATGGATTTAATCTTCACCTGTGTGAAAATGTGTCAGCCTGAAGCTTAGACGCCAGGAACGTAAGCCGGTCATGTTCCCGCGCTTTCATTAATCGCTTTAAATCACCTTTAATCCCAACAAAGTGCATCTATCAGAGTCTATAAATTTGCGTTTTCTTTATAAATTGTTTTATACCAAGAATTGTATTCTGGATGAGCTGTCGGATCGACGTTTTGTCCCCGCAGCTGTTCCTTTTGTCGTAGTTCCCCCGATTAACCCGCCCTTTGAGGTAATCTTAATTTCCAGGCTTTGCTTTTGTAAAAGCGAAAGTGAAACCAATTGTTTTCCCGACTTTGCGGCTCTGGGGATTTGTTTCCGCGATCGGGCGCCGGCCTGTTGCCATGGCGAAGGATTTCGTTACGCTTGACAGTTGGTCGCTGAGCATTAGTTAAATGTGAGGTCAAGATTAGACGGTCGTTCCTGTTGGAACCGCTAACTAGCTGTGCGAGAGTTTTTTTGTGTGTTTTGACTCATCGCTGCCCTCTAGCTGGCTGTTGGGTTTAACTCCAGGAGCTCGGAGTATTTGGGTGTTAAATAATCATCAACGGACGGATGTAAAATCACAGAGGGTGGGGGTTAATTTCAACCCCAGATTAGCCTGGACGATATAGCCTCCACATGGGACACAAAAGCTGCCTGAATGGGAAACTTGCCGGTCACTTGCGGTTGCAGAAATGATTTTGGTTGCCATGGCATTTTCTCCGGACAGCCTCCCGAAACAGCAGCGAGCGACGTCGCCGTTTACCGGTTCAGGATTAATGGGTTTTTTTTTACGGGTTTGAGAGGATTTTTGGTGAGCCGTTGCCAGCGGTCATCTCTGGGTGTTGACTCCCCGCCTTCCCTTCTGTCCGGGGGTGAACCGAACCCCCCGAGGGACTTTGGCAAAAGTGTTTATGCAAATGGGAGTCATGGCACGTTGAGCTTGCGGTTTCGTTACATCGGTTATTGCAACTGCTGCAGCTTTCTAAGCGTTTTTAATCCCAAACACTCCACTGCCCTTTCTGTCCAGAGTGGCAGAGAAAATCCCAACTGAGTGAAAAAGGTACATAGCAGGGATGGGGCGGGTTGGGTTGGAGGGTTACAGCACTTTATGCTCCTATTATTGGATTTCCTTTTACGCTGATGGAAATTGAAGTTTAACCGAAATGATTTTTGTTCGATATTTAATTCACTGCGCATAAAGCTGGATTTTTAACAATATAGAGACCCTTTACTGAAGGGTGATTTTAAAGGTTGATTAACAGAAAAGACACTGACGATGGAATGTCACTCGAGTCGCCACCCTTCCTAAAGCTGGGGACACGCTAGACATCCGTCACCGTGGTTACCGATGCTGAACAGACGTGGAGTTCACATTCACCCGCTGGCTTCGGCAGGTTGCTCAGATGTTTATCGCTTGTTGAGGGATCGCTTGCCACATGATTTGTCGAACCAACTGAGGTCAACCGAATGCATCACGAGGACGGCCACGTCTGCGAGAGCCATGGTTACCAGGCGTAACAAACACATCTGGACAAAAACATCTGGCTGGCGCTGTTGTTAGCACGGCTCGCTACACTTTTTTCTTCCTTTAACTATGTCCAGTTTGGCTTTGTTAGCCCTCTCCCTCCTTAACTGTTTGCCCTTGTTGTTTCGATTATGCCGCAAATTATCGTTGTCTTCTGACGCTACTTCCTGTGTCCCGCGCCCTCTTTTTCAGCAGTCGGTTCAGTACAAACTACACAATTGAGTCGGCTCAGGAAAATGACAGCAATAGAGGTCTGATCAGGTCTGTCCCCCTCACACACTGATGGGTTTCTGTCCCCAACTAGCCAACCCAACTGTCTCCAACTAGCCATGCTAACTGTACCAAACTAGCCATGCCCGCTGCCCCAAACTATATAAGCGCACTGCACCCAACTAGCGATGCCCAATGTCCCCAAGTAGCCACGCCATCTGTCCCCAAATAAAAAAAATCCTGTCCAAGACTAGCCACGTCTAGTGTCTCTAATGAGCCATGGCTGCTGTCCACAAATATCCGCAGCCTCTGCCCCCAGCTTAAAACGCCATCTGTCCCCGATTAGCCATGTCCGCTGTCCACAAATAGCCACGGCCTCTGTCCCCAACTTAAAAAGCCCGCTGTTCCCAACTAGCCAAGCCCACGGCCTCAAACGAGCCTCACCCACTGTCCCCAACTAGCCATGCCTGCTGATCCCAAAGAGCCACATCATCTGTCCCCTACTAGCCACGTCCACTGTCCCCAGACCATCGGCCCCACTGTAAAGTCAGATGACTGCGTCTGACTGACGCCGTGCTCCAGCAGTACGACAGCATCGGTTGATGTGTTTCTATTTGACGGGTGCGCAGGGAGAGCTTCCACCCGACCTGTCCGCTTCCGACATGTTCCCATAAACAAGTGTGAGAACATCGGTGACGAGTTCCAGTGTCAGTTTCTCCCTGCGACTATTATTATTTTTCCAGGTAGCAAAGGACGCCATCAGTTTATTGGCTGTTTGTTTTTTAATCCGATCAACTGGAAGCACATGACGCTCTCTCTCGCTCGCTGTTCGGATAAAAAGAGCTCAACAAGGAGACCCCCGCCCCCCCACCCGCAATCACCCAGGTGGATAATTTAAGTGGTTCCTAAAATAGAACCTGAAGGGCGGCATAAAATGAGCCGGTCGAAAACAATCCGCCGCAGAAGGTAAAACATTATACGTGAGAAATCAAGCCGCAGGAGACTGTTCTTCATAAATTCATGCCGCCACAGGTAGATGTGACCAGAATTTGTGGTACCCGCAAAGTGAATTAAAGTAGTGATTGTTTGCGAATGCATGAGGCGTTCAAGGACACAAGGGGGCGATGCGGTGGTCACCAGCGTAACCCCGCTGCGAGAGGGTTCCTGTAGGCAAACTGGAACTGTTCTCAGTGCATCTTCTCCCTCAGTTCCTGCCTGGTTTCTCTCCATGTTCTCCCCCTACCGGAGTTCTCTCGTGTTCTTCCACCTGCCTGGGTTCTCTCCTGGCTCTCAGTCAGCAGATTCATTGAAGACTCGAGGTGTGAATGAGCCAGAGAATGGGTGGACCCCTCTTTATGTGGCCCTGCGATTGAGAGCTGACCCTGTGATTGACAGTTTAAACCCCGCCTCTCACCCCATCGATATCCGGCATTCGATCCGTGAAAGTAAAAGATCTACACCGATAGCTGGTTGAGTCGAGGCACATCGGATGCCAGGAGTGAACGGGGTCGCCTCGGGGCCGGCTTTTGTCCGTCTAGGGGGCGCTGTTGCCGCACAGGAAAGGCACAAAGACATACCATCCGGCTGCCATCCAGCAAGTCTTATCTAAAGATTTAACAAAGCGGGTTTGGCGGAAGCGGCGCAGCACAGCAAGGGTTTTTCTCCTGCAGAAGATGAATTCATTCCTCTGAAGTTCATATTCTCAGAAAGTAAGAAATAGATTTTTTCTTTTTCTTTTTTTTTCTTCCCCTGCCTCTCAAAAGAAAAATATCAATGCGGGAAGGACCCAATCGATTTCAGGACGAATAAAGATCGGCTCGCAATCCGTTGTGTCATGTTACGGTCGTGGTATGAAAAGGATCGCATGACCGGCTCAGGGGAATCCTACCCCCCCCCGCAGGGAGCTGTTTTTGAGTTAAGTAGCATTAAGATAAAGTTCCCTTATCTACCCTTTAAGATAAAGTAGCCTTATCTTAAAGGACGGATCGGACAGGTTAGCAGTCACGTGGTTGCCGCGGATAATCAGAGGTGTTTTTTTTTTTTTTTTACGGGTTTAATCAAACAGTCCAGTCAAAAGAGAAAAGAAAAGATAAAAGGCTTCCTCATTCCCTTCCGCTCCAGAGCGCCTCAGGCTTTAAATATTTTAAAATCTATATACATGGAAAGTTCTCGGGGTGGAGAAATAAACCTGGTTTATTTTTTATTTTTTTCCCGGCTCCGACTTTGAACCGAATGGCCGTCTGCGGGAATGCCAGATGTACTTCCTTGATGTAAACGTCGGAGCGCTGCGGCGGCGTAGCTCTCATTTGCATTTTGTATTCGTTTTTTGTTTTTTTTTAAAGCGCCAAAGGCCTGTTTTGATACGCTGAGTCCTCATCTTTCTTTTTTTTAAAAAATTTTATTCTCACCCTTGATGTGTCTTTCTCAGATCAGTGCCGCCGACTGGGGACAGGCAGAAGCAGCATATGACCTCTGTGAGGTCCTTTTCAAGGTACACAAGGTAGGTGTCGTCCCGACGCGTCAAGTTAGGGCTCATTTAAGCTCGAAGTTGAATATCCATGGACTGTAGCCTTCTGTTCGTCCTCTGCGTTCATTTCCTGCGAAATTCCGCATGTTTTCCGGGAGCTTGCGGATGCATAGCCAAACGCAAGTGGAGCAGTACCACCAGAAGTTGTACGTTAAGTGCGACTCGCGAAAGGAACAGATAAGAGGAAGACAACATGGTATCGGTATGCCCAGAGAGAAGAATTCTCCATCCATATGCGCCATGGATTTAATGACCTCTGACCTCTCCATTGCCCTCTAGCGGAAGTATGTGGGTAGTGACATTTGACGACCTTTGAAATGGACGGACCCATTTCCGTACGTAACGTGAGCATAAAAGGGCCTCCATCCTGCATTGTATCTCCAAGTGTCCAGAGGTGATGTTCCTAGACCAAGGGTGTCGATCTCAAAGTCAAAGTCGTGGACCAAAATTGATATTTACTGGAAAAAAACCTTCCTCCAGATTTCACAATGAGCCTTTTCATATGGACCCAAACAAGTTTTGCTTAAAAACTGAACATGGAACAAGCAAAGCTTACGACGATACAATATATAACTTCATATTGAACACATGCAAAATTGAAATTCAAATTAAAAAGACACATCAATGGCATTCGTTTCCTAAATAAAAATTTAATAAAAATTGTATGCCTCTTTTTATTTGCAGACTCCTGAATTAATTGTCAACAGCAACCTTTTTCCACAGGCTATTAATAAATGTAAAAATAAAAATAAAAATCCATTGAATGTGAAACCATTCAAGCCCATGTCTTTGAGTAGCAAGAAAAAGTGCATAGAGAAAGCGTTGATTGTTCCTCAAGGTCGCACGGTGCTAGTATTAGCATGAGCTCACGATGACTACTTTCAACAGAGGAGGGGGCCTTTGACGTTCCTGTTGTGATATTTGCGCCACAAAAACAGCAGAGCATTCTGGGATTTGTAGTATTTGCGGTACATGCACTGTAGGCTATAATACCGGCGGGCCAGCTCTAATAGTCATTCGGTATGGCTTCGTGGCCAAAATAGAACTACACTGCGAGCCAAATTTGGCCCACAGGCCAGGGTCTGAAACCTACGTCCTAGACAGAAGATCAAATCCAAAGAAAATGTTGTTTCCCCTACTGGTGTGCTAATGGGAGTTTTGCATTGCAGCTGTGGATGAGCGAGGACTGCTGGCTGCAGGCCCGGCTCTACCTGGGTCTGGAGCACTCGCCCGAGCAGCAGGACAACGAGGCCCTGTGCTTCAGCATCCTGGTCGGCCACGGCCAGAGCCACACCTTCAGGGTGGAGCTGGCGGGCGAACTGGCTGTCTGGGAGAAGTTCTTCCAGAAGGCCGTGTCCTTGGAGGTGCAGCGGATACGAGTGAGTACATTGACGAGCGTGGCGTCTTTTCGGTTCGCGCCCTGTGGATGTCTGTTTTTTCTTTTTTTTTTTAAAGAAACCACCTCCACCTGGAGTCCTTGAACCCAGGCACTTTTTTACCTCAATAACAATCGGGATGATGACGCTTGCCTTCAACGGAAACCCATAATCCAACCACGGATTGAGCGTATTCTTTGAAACGCCCACAGACCGTTTCAGTGACATCGAAACCTCCAAAATAATGACCGGTGCCGATTCCGCCGGATGCCGAAACTTTGCAAAATCAGAAGATAAATACTGACCAACTGGGGCGGCACGGCGCCGCAGTGTTCACTGCTTCTGCTTCGTGGCACGAAGGTTCTCCGTTTTTCTCCCACAGACCAAAAAACAAGCGGGAGGTCGATTGGAGATCCTACATCGCCCGAATGCATGAGTGGCTTTAGGTCTCCATATGATTAAATGGCAACCAGCGCAGAGTGAACCCCGCCTCTTGCCCGATCACAGCTGGGATAGGCTGCAGTAGATAATGAATGAATAAATGAAAAACGACGCTCTGGTCCCCGGACTTGAAGCGGGAACACTTTCCAGAACAACACGCGGTACTCTATTTGATTTACATGTATTCCATCAACTGCCTCCGGAGAGCCTTCAGAAGCTGTTTGGTTGGACGTGTGCAGAGGCCCGGGGGGAGGAAGTGGGAGGATGGAGGAGGAAGGGGGAGGAAGGGGGAGGAAGGGGGAGGAAGGGGGAGGTCGGTGCCCTCTGTTGCCCCCTCCAAATGCCATTCAGATTAACTCAGACGCCTCAGAAATGAATTTTATGCAGGTAAATTCAAAGTTTACAAAATGGCAGCGGGGCGCGGCGCGCAAAGTCGCCCAGGTGACGCCTGAAAAAAGGAAACTCAACGGAACGATAGGAAGTTGAGTCCTTGTCGTTGACGGGGGAATCGGCCGGGAACCACCTTCAGTCTGAATCTAGATGAAGATACAGATACCACTAATCATAACAGGGTTCTCTCTGTGAGGATTCTCCATCCTCTCCTGCCTGGGTTCTCCCCGGGTTCTCCATCTCCCCCCCCCAACAGTCCGAAAACCATTCTGCAGGTTCACTGAAGACTCTAAATGGTCGGATGTCTCTATATGTGGCTCCGTGATTGACAGCTGACCCGGTTCAGTGTAAGCCCCGCCCCCTTTGTCCCGGTGACTGCCTGTGTTGGCTCCGCCCCCTTGGAAAGGTTGAGGGAAAAGATATAATTTAATTGGATGTCCGAGCCACCCCTCCCTCCGCGTGAGGCACGAACAATCAAAGTTATAATAATAATGATAATCATAATTATAAAAGTTGGAAACCAAACTTTATTTCAGTTCGTTTCACGCTTCACAACAAATAAATTACCCATTAATAAAACAGTGAAATGGAAAAAAAAAAAAAGTAAAGTTAAATAATCCCCCGCCCCCATTTGAATTAATCTTAGAATAAAACTAATCGTGTCAATTACACTCCAGTTAATCACCTGCCAATTTAACGGCCCAGCGCCAGCGGCCCGTGCAGGGTGTGTTTTGTGTTGACGCGTCAGGGGCCTCCGCGCTCCTTTGAATCCGTCCCGCTAAGGAGCCGATCGCCTGCCGACGTCGGACGTCGTCGTTGTACATTTAAATACTCTTTTAGCTCCAGTAACTCCAAGAATTAGTCCGCACCTCGATGAGCCATAAAATTGCTTCTTAAGCGAGTTTGTTCAACATGCGAGGGGGGAAGTCAACGTTGGTTAGCTTTTGTTTTTTCAGCGTCACGTGACCGTACACACACGCACACACACACGCACACACACGCACACACACATACACACACACACACCAACACACACGCACACACACACACACTGGTCCACTTTGACTGTTTTCCAGCTACTC
>CAAKHD010013895.1:67218-78158 GCA_901007705.1 Fistularia tabacaria
CCCCCCCGCCCCCCCCCCCCCCCCCCCGGCCATCTCGGCGAGCCGCTGACCTGGTGAAAAACCGGCGCACAAAATTCGATTGTTCCTCCTGAAATCGCCATGTTTGTGATCAATAAGCAATAATCGCGTCTGGTCAATCAGGGTGACCTATTTAACGTCATCTTTAATAACTCGGTAATAACAAGGTAATATGAGTTGATGCTAACAACTTTAGGAACGTTCGCAAACTTTTTTTCCACTCAATTATTTTCGGTTGAGCTTTGAAGTATTTTGGAAAATACTTTTTGTCACAGAATTGAGGTAAAAAGTTTTTCTTGAACTATTACTGGGGCGTCGCAGTCGTCAGCAGCAAAGCCTCAGCTCTTGGATCTAATCCAGGAGTCTACTTGGTTCTCCATGTTCTCCCATCTTCTTCCCGCAGCCGATGAACAGTCTGCAGGTTCATTGAAGACTCAGAATTGACCGTAGATGCGAATGGCTTGATGTCTCTAAATGATTCGAAGCCCACCCGTCAATGTTAAACTCCGCCCCCTTGCCCAGTGACAGGCTCCGCCCCCTTGGAAAGGAAAGCGTTGATTGAAAGCTAACGAACTAGCGAACAAGAAAGCCCGTCTGCTCTTTGCGCCACCGGCTGTGGAAAAGTAGAAGATGCAAGGGTGGCCATTACTTCTACTTCCTGTTACCAAACCAGAAACAGGAAGTAGAGCCAACGCGTCCAGATGATCCGCAACATTTTCTTTGCTTTCTCAAGTTTGTCTCCAGACTCAGAACTGACTTTTCTGAGATGTCTGTCTTATTAAGCGTGGAGACGAAGATGTCTGGCGTGACGGGCGCTTTGCCGGGTCCCGCCGCGCTCGGCGTCATCGCCTTACATCAGCAGCCCCGTCACGCGTGAATCTGGAGTGCGGGCCGCTCGCCGTTCGGGCCGAAGCGGCAATGGACCCTGACTGCTAAGTGAAGGATTTGTGATGAGGGGAAATTTCCAGTCGAGGCGTCCTTTTAAAATAAAACAACCTTTTCTCCCTGTAAGTAAGAACCGGCCTCTGCAAAATGAGATGCACTGAAGGAGGGAAATTCAACGCTCGGTTTCAGTTTATTGATCATTTATTAATAATTGTGATGCTTTCGTATATTCCATTGTTTTATTATTCAGTAAAAGAATAATTAAAAATAAATGTGAGAGATGTTGTATAAGGACATCCTATTTTTCTTCAAGTCTTTAAGTTATCCTGAAGTTAAAAAAACTTAGACGTAGCCTTTACAGAGGCTGTACCCTCAGACATGCTAGGCTAGCCCCTGTGATTTGGTGTGCTCAAGAGATAATTTGACAGCGCATGAAGGAAACAGATGCGCTCAAAGATTGTTCCCTTCAAAATAAGAGCAAAACGGATTGGGATTTGCTACACGCTAAATTCCGAAGTGAGCGCAAGTGCTCGCTAACTGAATGAACACGCCCACCAAACAAAAGTCTGGTTTTGGGCGATGGAAAAAAACTGATGTTGAGGAACTCAAAGAGGCGGTTTCTCCGTTTGCGTTGGCCTCGCTCGCCGTCTTTATTTTCCCGAAACGTGGCCGATACACATGCTAATAGAGAATGAGAAGACAAACTAACAATGACGAAAAACAGTGTGTGCGCGCTAACAATTCAAAGTACTTCCAACTGAGTCACTGCTGCCCCATGCATAATAATATGAATCCAGCTTTTAATCATGCTAATAAGTGATAAAACCTGAGTGACAAATGCTAATAGGGTGCCAATCAGATTTGTCCGCTCATTTGCATCTGCTAGCATCTGATTTTAACTACTTCTATTAATTTCCTCCACGGTTCGGGAGACAGTCGAGCACATGAGAGCTCCACTTTCCCAGGACTCGGGGGCCCCAAGGTCTCCGGAAACAGCGGCGTAGAGACGGCGACCCTTTGTTGTCAGACATTCTATCAACGAAAGCGGGGGAACGTTTCGTTCTCTGCATATTGTCTCGTGTGTTGTTTTTTTTTCTTTTCTGAAAACATCGCAAGGAAATGTCAAGCCTCCGAGTGGCTGCAATGACGAAGGAAGGAGAAGTGCCTCGGTTTTTCAAAATCGCTCGACCAAGGACGAGAGAGACACGAGTTTTTGCCGAGTTAGTCTGGTGTGGAGTCGTTTATTTAAGCCCGACAAAGTTTCTGAGCTCGATGTGAATATTTAAGCCGGGAGGGGATTAACGTCTGGCACAGGACATCTTAGTTGTCTGCGGTTCCTCACGCAGGATGGCTCCGTGTTTGATTTTAGGTGTTTGCCTGGTGTTCTGCTTTAGTTCCCCGACTGTCCCAACCCAAGAGGCCAATCGCTTAAATTGTAAGTAAATCAATATCTGATAAATGGACCTCAGAGCTGGAATGGGATCAATACTTGTATGCTATTTCATAAAAAATGTAACCACATTCCTGCTGTACTACAAACACCTGCTTTCTGTGTTTCCAGCAATCTCCTGTGTGACTTTGTCATCTCTTCCTCCATTGACCCTACAACCCTTCTTTTCTCTGCATCTGATAAATCATCGCTTTCTGTCCTCTTTTCCTTTCTGATTTCTCTCTCGTCCTCTTTTTTCAAATACTCTTTGTATTTTAGGGGGGCATTTCTCAGTCAATGACTGCACTCCCTTCATTGCTCTGCCCCACTTTTTCGTCCTTTTGGAGCCATTTTTATGTTTCATCTCACCCTGTGAGAATACATGGTGGAATGGAAAATAGAATATTAAAAAAGTGTGTATATATATACGTGTGTGTGTGTGTGTGTGTGTGTGTGTGTGTATATATCACAACCGAACCAATCAAGTGACAGCAGAAACTCGTGACTTGGTCTTTGGCTGTGACACTTTTAGCTAATTCTTAACAAAGCTCAGAGATGCTGGGCTCATGATGGCAAGCAATCACCAATTTTGCATGCCAAACTGGCAACTGGGCTCCTTTGCCGCTCCGGTGTGTGAGTGTGCGTGTGTGTGTGTGTGTGCGTGTGTGTGTGTGTGTGCGTGTGTGTGAATGGATGGATGCTTCCTGGTGTAAAGTGCTCTGACTGTACAAGGTGCTCTATAGGTGGAGACCATTTACACACACGAAGGAGGACACTTGATATTATATTCTAATATTTCATCTTATTTGTGGGCGCCGTCATATATCCAAGGCCACCTTGCGAAAAGCTGAGAAAGATAAAAGCTGAAATTTTTTTTAAAAATGTAAAAAGTTTTACAGCAGTCAGTTGGAATCAAGATTACAGAGAATAGGCAAGTCTGCACAGATGGCTTCTGACTGGGGGTGGGGGGGTGGGGGGTTTGAGTTCCAGAATCGGGGAGCGACTGAACACATCCCATGGCGCTATGGCAAGCAGTTGAGTCATGGATGAAGACCCGAGAGAGCGTAAGGGAGCGCGGGTATTAAGCATCTGGGATGGGTGTGAATTGGCCTGGTTCTACACTCATTTAAAGATGAGTAGCAATATTTTGAAATTCATCCTGGATTCCATGGGAGCTGCTGAAGGACTGAGGTGACCTGGTCTTTGTTGGGGGGCTCCATGAGTTGCGGTGCAGAATTCTGGAGGAGCTGGACTTTGTGGAGGGATTTTTTGGGGCAACTGAAAACGATAGAGTTGCAGCGATCGAGCCAGTCGTTGACAAGGCTATGGATAAGAATCGTACAGCTTGTGTACTATGTGTACAATGTGTACTGTGTGTACAATGAACTACTTAGGATGACACCCTGACTCTTGGTGGAGTTGCCAGTGTTTATAGGGAAACGATGCAATTTGTGAATGAAGGAGGTTGGACAACAGGAACCTCAGTTTTGTTGCTGTTCCAGAACCATGATTTGATCTCCTTGATTTAGGGGGAGAGCTGGGTGTCGTCTGCGTAATAGCGAAAGTTGATGTTTTTGTTGATGGATGATATGGCACCAGAGGGAGCATGTGAATGATAGATAAAAGGGGTCCAAGGGTACACCGGCATAGACGGTGCAGGGAATGGGAACAGTTGGATATAATTTTATTGATCTGAGTGTGACCTGACAGATGTGAAGTGGATGATGGGGGGCTGCTGCCGATGGATGCTAACCTAGCAAGCGGAGTGGTGTGAGATCGGGAGAGTCAAAAGCTGCATTCCCATCAAGGTATATGAGGGCGTCCGGAGAGCCGTTGATATTTAATTTAGTTCTTTCTTAACGACTGGTTCGGGATTTAATAGAGTATAACACGACATTGATGAACATTGATCTAAATTGTATTTTTCTCTCTATAAATTTGAAACGCTTCGGTAGAATAGCGCATATTTGAAACACCTGTTTACTGTTTGAAAGTACCTCTTTACATCCAAGTATTTCGTAAATCTTTCTTGATCAATAACAGGGTCGCTTCACAAGATTATTTTAATGCCCGGCTCCGAAATGTTCATTCCAAGGCTATTTTGAAATGTTTATGCGCTGTCATGATTATCGCTGGGGAAAGGCGGGGTTGACAATCCCGGGGGTGAAACTCCGAGCAGCTGAAATGGATTGAAAGTCAGTAAAATGTGGCTCGACAGGAGCTTTAGAGCCCGAGAACATTAGCGTCCTCCAAACTCTCGGTAATAAAACCGTGGTCATGAATTTAAAAGGCATTGTAATTGCCGTTCTATAAACAGGACGTGTTGATGGTCCATGGATGTAGAGATAAAGGGAGAACCGATGGGAGTCATTGTTCACGTTAACGAAGCCTCAACGGCTAAAACAACTCTGAAGGGAGTTAAAAGACATAAATCTGAGCGGGATCCTGCAGACGACAATCACAACTCAAGATGAGGGGAATCTGAAATGTTATAACAAATGAAAGACTTTCCGTCTCACGTTCAATCGCTGATTTTTTTTTTACCCTGAGAATTATATCTAAAAAGAAGGCAGACTTCAGTTCCTTTAGCATGAAATCCAGAGTGAAATCCATCCCAAGCACCTTAAAATGAGGATGGGTGTTTCTATTTCCGCCCCACAGAGCGAGGTCACGGTCGATTGGTCGGGATATTTATTTTATATTTCAAAAATCCCTTCCAGCCACGTCTATCAGGAATCTGCTCTTCTCCTCATTTCAAGAAGGATATAAAAGGGTGGAGGAGTCATTCAGCGTCGGACAAAGGTAGAAATACACCCTTTACACTCCTGCCTGCGAGGGGAGCCATTGCACATCTCATGTGTGTGTGTGTGTGTGTGTGTGTGTGTGTGTGTGTGTGTGTGTGCGCGCGCCGCAGACAGACCTCACCTTCCTCTCCCGCTCCTGTGTTTACATTTCCGCGTCAACCGGCGGCAGAGACCCTTGAAGTTTGCCGAGCCGGCGAGGTGTTTCAAGCCACTGTGCTGGCGCTGAGGAGCAGGCGGAGGAGGAGCAGCTGGGGACCCGGACAGGAGCCGGCAGGTGGAGCTACTTTCTGTCTGTTATTGAATTACGGGATGTTCTGAGGCCATCGGTGGATTCAGGAGCCGCCGCTGTTGACTCCCAACTAGTGCCCGTCAACTGTTTTTGGTTTCCTTTGTCCCGCCGCGCCAAAGCGCTGCTCACCTGGGAGGACGTGGAGCTGATCTCCGAGCTGTCTCGGTGTCCGCCCGCCACCCAGCCGACCGTCTGCCAGCACAGTCACGTGACCAAGTACCGCACCATCACTGGCGTCTGCAACAACAGGTGGCTACGGGAGATTTGTCGGGGGTCTGTCAGGATCTGTCAGTCGACTGGCGATTCTGGACAACATTTGGACCAAAAACCCTTTAAAGTTCAGGCTTGGATTAGCTAGGTTTACCCAACGATTTTATCCAGTTGATTGTCACCGAAAACTTTGCGGGGTTGGCTAGCAGCTAATGTTAGCTATAATTTTATAAGGCCTCCATTTTTGGCACACAATGGGATGATCCAGGAATGTTTTTTGGATCCTTCTGGATCCCAGATTTCCCTTGGACAGAGATACTTAGTTGACTCGTTACAACGGAAACGTTTTTTTTTTTTTTCCTTTTTTTTCACTCAGCGCATTGTTGGTATAGCCCGATTAGATTCAGTTAGCAGCCAGCCGTAGCCAAACAGCCAAGTCATAGCCACGCATACGGGGCACAGACAGTTTTCCCTGCAAACTGCAAAATGCAACCCAAAAATAAACACATCATTAGCAAAATCTCAATGGGCTGAAGCTGTGACTGAAAGCAGAGGCTCCTCTCTTGATGATTTTGTCAGATTTTCAGGGAAGTCTACCCCGTCTGCCCGCGTAGCTCGTACAGATGCGCCGCTGTCAAATATGACAATGTTTTAAATGCCTTGTGTGTCACATCCTGTTGCCGCCGTGGTGTCAAGAGAGTGAGCTTACTGTTTCCGTCAGGCAGAACCCTCTCTGGGGAGCGTCCAACACGGCCCTGCTCAGGTGGCTCCCAGCGGTATACGAAGACGGGAGGATGGAGCCCAAGGGCTGGAACCACGGCAAGCTCTATAACGGATTCCCGCTCCCCCCGGTAATCTACCGAAGCCCAGGAGCCCAGCTGTGGAATTTCTGATTGCCTTCCTTCCCCACTGGACCAACAGGCTACCTCAAATCCCATAAGTTGGTCCAGTGGTTTCTATTTTTACATTACGGATCGTCACATATGCCTGCATTTACCTAAGGTGGTGCCTCACTCTAACCCCGCCCCGCTCCGCTCACAGGCACGGGAGGTCAGCCAGAACATATTGAGGAGTCCGCTGAAGAGGAGCGAGGACACCTACACCCAGATGCTGGTGGAGTGGGGCCAGTACATCGACCACGACATAAGCTTCACCCCGCAGGGCAGTGGCATGCCCTCCGGCTGGTTGGGCAGGGATTGCTCGAGCACTTGCGAGAACGTTCACCCCTGTTTTCCCATTCAGGTAAATGGATGGTGCGACAGGTGCCGAACGTTTCGGCTACATTTCTTTTTCGTTATTTCAGCAGAAATTGTTAGCTTCCTTGCTCCGATAGCCTCAGCGCAGCCCAGAGCTTGGAGGCAGAACCGATGACTCGCTAGCTAGGAAGGTTCAGGTAAGAGTTAGGCCCATCAGACGGTAGTAGAAGAAAACCACAGAAGTGTGCACGGGCATTTAATTCCAACCCTTGCCGGCGAATGACTTCGTGGAAGTGGTGAAAAGACACCCCTAAGAAAATTCAAATGTCAGACTTCCTGTCAGCTCACGCCCCGACAACTTTCTTTTTGTTGGCCTTGTCAACCTCAGCTTGCCCACTCGTACACGTTGCTGAAAAAGCTCCACATGTGGGGTCGGGGGTGTTAGCTTAAATGTTTGCCCATGTCTCTGCTTATCCAAGAAAACACACCGTAAGAGTCAAACCCATGAACAAACCAATCAGTGCCTAGCATGGGCTGGGGGGGGGGGGTCACAAATGATGATGTCAGGAAGTTGTTGATAAGACATTTTTAAGTTTACTCCAAAGGAAAGTTGTTGCTGTTAGCAAGGCAGATTAGCATAGCGTTGCAGTTGCCTTCCAGCTGCCTGGTTCATTAAAAACAAAAATAAATCAGTCACACTTAAAACCGTGCATTTTGCGCAGATATTTAACATAATTTGTCGACTTCAGAGGCTGTTTGTTGTTTCTCAAAGTTTCCATGTAGCCGAGCTAAGCTAATCCTCTGCTTTCTCCAACTTTGTATTTGTATACGAGGACATGAAGGCAGTTTTGATGTGATTGTTTTAACTCAGCAGGAAAGCTGACGTTCGCCCAAAAACAACGTTGCTCCTTTGAAATCCAAAAATCCGACAACAATGGAGGAATTTGAAAGATACATAAAAAGCATTTTTAATGTGTTGTCAGGAGGTTCCCGCCGTTAATTCCTGCCGTCTTCCCTCTGCAGACAGGCAACGTGCGCTGGGTCACGCCAAGCTGCATGCCTTTCCACCGCTCCTTACCGGCCTGCTCCCTCAATTTCAGGTCGGGTATTAGCCAGTCCCTGCAGCGACAGCAGATCAACTCAATCACGTCGTTCATAGACGCCTCCACGGTGTATGGACACACTCCCAGAGCGGAGCGGTTGCTGCGTGACCTCTCCGGCCGCAACGGGAAGCTAGCCGTGAATGAGCGGTTCAGGGATCCGGGAGGGCGCCACTACCTCCCGTTCATCCCCGACCCGCCCTCGGCCTGCCCGCAGGACCTGCGGGGGGCGCGGGTGGAGTGCTTCGCTGCCGGGGACAGCCGCGTCAACGAGGGCCTGCCTCTGATCGTGCTGCACACGCTGTGGCTGCGCGAGCACAACCGCGTCGCCGAGGCGCTGGAACGCCTCAACGGGCACTGGAGCGCCGACACCGTTTACCAGGAGGCGCGCAAGATTGTGGGAGCGCTGCACCAGGTATGTTTGGGACGCCGCCACCGCCGAGGTGGTGTCTGTGGGAGGATTTCAACATGTTCTCCAGAAACTAAAATGCTAAGCTTTAATCAATCATATAAATACGACTGTAAGTCTGTGGTAAGAAATCAGCTCCCACAGTGAGAAGTTTTCAGGTTGTATCTCGGTGTTTTTTTTTTCTGTGAGGAGTCTACATGCTCTCCTGCATGGGATCTCTCTTTTTCGGAGTGTCGGTGTTCTCCTACCTGGATTCTCCTTGTGTGGAGTCTTCAGCTTCTCCTGCCTGGCCCCTCTCTTTTTGGGGTCTCCATGTTCTCCTGCTTCGATTCCTATTGTATGGAGTCTCCATGTTGTCCTGCCTGAGTAATGTCTTTTTGGGGTCTCGTGTCTGTGGAGGTTTCTCAGCCATCCAGGTCATGGTCAATTCTTCTTCAGAACTGCGGATGAAGCCTCTCGGATGAGAGGTGAAACGCCTTTAAGGGAATAAAATCGAGTCAAGCTGCAACAATAAGAAGATTTTGACACACATTTTTGGGGTCTCCATGCTCTCCTGCCGATGTTCTCTCTTTTTTTTTAGAGTCTACATGTTTTGCTACCTGAGTTCTCCTTGTGTGGAGTCTCCATGTTCTCCTGTCTGGGTTCTCTCTTTTTACGGACACTCCATGTTCTCCTGCAGTTGGGAACGTGGGGGTGAATAGTTGCATTTCTGCGATTGACGGCTGACCCTGTGATTGACAGCAGACCCTCCCGGTTTAAGCCCCGCCCCCCTCCGGCAGGCATCGGGATGAATTTCAATGAGCCGTATTCTCTGGGAGGAAGCAACCCGGCCTCATCTTGTCCGTTATTCCACTATTTTTAATATCCAACACGAGAGCCAATGAGAATATTATCACAAGTTAAATCCGTCAGTCAAACCCAGAGAGATCCACCCGGGGGTTTCCACGGACCGGCGCGCTCTCGTCCGCCGAGGCTCCTCATTAATCATTGTTTTTTGGGCCTGAGTATCGCGGTCACGAGTTCTTGGTTAAATAAAAATCACGTTCTGCCACTATAAAGGCTAATCAGGCAGGGCGTGAGGAGGGGGTTCGAGAAGGTCCTCTGTCTCAGTGCTCCGAAGACAGCCGATTGAAGGGGAATCTGAAATCTGATTTGGGCTTGGGGGTTTTGTTTTGTCCTCCCCGCGTCCCAAACGCCGGCAGTCGCACTGACTGGCGGGGGAAAATATAAATGCAAATTCAACTGATAGCAGAGATTCCATTAAGCGTACGCGTAGCTTCTCGGCAGGGCGGGGGGGAAGACAATAAAGATTGAATTTTAAACGCGTTCCCAATTAAACACGAGGACAGACCACCGGCTATCGAATTTTTTTTCTTTCTCTCTCCCTCTGCTGTCGCCCGCCTGAAGGAGGGCCACCGAGGCGGCCATCTTTGACTCCCCGTCACGGTCCGAGACGCCGTCGACTTCGCCCCGCGAGACTTAATCCTGCCATATGATTAGCGACGTGGGCGATGTAACTCGGGGAAATCCAAGACGACGGCAGGCGCCGCTCGGGTCTGATGCAACATCGCTGCGAATCCCGCGTTTATAATCGCGGCCGGGGAGGGAAAACATGGTTTGCGGCGAGGTCGCCGCAGCTCGTCAACCATTCCGTTTGTGCCGCTCAAACGCGGGATCTGAGGAACAGCGCCTGCTTCGGGGACAGGAGGGCTCCCTCTGCTGTTTGAAGATGAGCTCGCTCCGGGCTCTTCGTCGGGGTCGGGATTGATCTCGGCGTCGTCGGACCTCCGGCGAGCATACTCCGCGGCGGCCCATTGGCGGCGTGCAGGAAATCCAGATATTCATTGAAAGCGCCCCTAACATCATTGTTAATGAACCGCTGGTCTGGTTTCCTTCAACACCAGGCAGTTTGAACATTCAATGATTAATATTTGGGCGCGTGAATCACTATTTTCCACTGACTGGCCAGAAATCCAATTAAGAATTTTAAAGTTTTACCTATTTCGTCTTCTCCTCCTTTGGGGCTGCTCCCTTCAGGGATCGCCACGGCCAATCACTTGCCTCCATCTAACCCTCTCCTCCTCATCCTCTACTTTCCCGCTAACTCACCTCCTCTTCCTCTTCCTCTCAGCCTCCCTCATCCTTCCAGCCAGATCTTCTCCATCCCTCCTTTATGCCGATGCATTAATAGAAGTTTTCAGGTTCTGTCTCAGAGGGTTCTCTCCATGTTCTCCTGCCTGGGTTCTCTACAGGCTCTTCGTCTACTCCCCACAGTCCAAAAACAGGTTAGTTGAGGACCCTAAATTTTGAACGTAGGTGTGAATGATAGGGCGAACCGTTGAATGGCTTATGTGATTGACAGCATGAAGGTTAAACCCCGCCCCTCCCCGCTCAATGTCTGCCATGATTGGCTCTGGCTGGACGCGAGGTAGAGACTGTGAATGAAAGAAAAGTGGCATTAAAAAAAAAAACGGGCTTTATTGTGTGCGCATGTGTGTGTGTGTGTGTGTGTGTGTGTGTGTGTGTGTGTGTGTGGGGGTGGGGGGGTGTGGGGAGGGGGGGGGAGAGGGAGGAGAAGATATATTTTTTTTCGAGAACAG
>CAAKHD010013896.1:8298-20136 GCA_901007705.1 Fistularia tabacaria
TGAGGTCAACAGACTCAACAAGCTTGTGAGGAAAGCTCGCTCAGTGGTGGGACTCAACCTCGACCATCTTGAGTCGGTGGCTGTGCGGAGGGTGAAGGACAAACTGGGAGCTATCCTGGACAATCCTTCCCATCCCCTACACGACGAGCTGTGGCATATGTACAGCTCGTTCAGCCACCGGCTCATCCCACCCCGGTGCAGAACTGAACTCTTCAGACGCTCCTTTGTGCCCACGGCCATCAGACTGTATAACAGCAGTCTGGAAGGAACACAACTCTGACTGCTTGGGGGACATCTGTGCTACCGCCACCCCATTATTCTGTCAACCACTCATACGTGTGGTGCCCATAACTGCCACAGGTCACTTTGGTTCATTTAATCTATTTATTCTTGCTTATGTGTGCTATCTATGTGTAAATGTGTATGTATATATGTGTATGTATATATTGTGTATATTGTGTATATATTATGTAGGTATGGGTATGTGTGTAAAAATATATGTATACGTGTGTGTGTGGGAATGTATGGTGACTTATGTGCATATGTGTATGCACTGATATGTGTGTGTGTATATATCTTTAATGTTTTTTGTTGTTTTTTTTCTCTAATATTGCTGCTGCAACACCCGAATTTCCCCTATGGGGATTAAAAAAGTATTATCTTAAAATTTAATGAACTGGTAGAATACAACCTTCTAAAAGTTATGTATAAAGCTCATCAGAAAAATGTACCCAACAACCTACACAACCAATTCATAAAGAGAGAAAGTAGATATAAATTAAAAGGAACTGAGATTTTTACTCAACCCAGGTTCAGAACAACAATATAAGAAAGATGTATTTCAATCAAAGGTGTCAGTTTATGGAACAGTATTGACTGTGAATCTAAATATTCCAATCCATTTATTCATTTAAAAATGTAAAACGTTCAATGTTACAAAAATATTACTCTGCAGATTAGCAGATGAACTTTTGTTTCACATTATTGTAGTTTCTTAAATTGATAAGATGGCTGTGTTTGAGGCTTAAGGGACTGGAAATGTTTATTTGTGTCGATAAGGGGCAGACATAAGTTTTTACTTTCTGCTCCTTTTCTTTCATGTGTGTTAAATGCTAATGTTGCATTTGCCTTTTAATGAATGAAATGTTTTAATTAATAAAAATAGATCAAAAAATAAATCTTCACCCCAGAGAGGCAAAAACAAACTGTAACATTTGAATGCATAATTTTACATAAAAAAGCTTTGCAATTCCTGAAATTTAATTTAGATCCTGAAGAGTCTAAAGAAGGCTATTCTTATAGAACTGCTATTCTTTTTTGTCATCTCTCACTCACAGCCTGCGTGTTTATTTTTGGAAATTTGCTTGACTTTCAGGATGAAAATTTAAAATCTATTAAGATTTGCTGTCATAAATTATAGATGTTAAATAGGTTTAAATGCATAATATCCTATTCACTTTTATCTTCTTGATACACCTGCTCATCTCTCCCCTGTTCTCTGCTCCTTCTCGCCAATTTACTCTCCCTTCCCCTTCCTCTTCTTCACCTGATTTCTTCCTAGGTTTTCACATTCCATTTCCTCTTCTCTTATTCTTTATTTTCTTTCCATGGCGACAATTTCTTTTCTCCCTCGCTTGAAAGCTGGTCTTCTATTTCTGCAATCTGCCTACCAAATCTATCAATTCAATCCTCCATCTTATCACCCTTACTGTGCCTCTCATCTCTTTCTCTCCTCTTGTCCCATATTCTTCTGCTCCGGGATTTCTGTCATTTTTCTCTCTTTCTTCACTCTGATTATTTGAGAATAGAATAGCCAGCTCACTCTGCTTGTTTGTTCCACTGTCACACTAAACATTTGCTTTGCAGCAGAGAGATTGCCCTCTATTCATATGCACTTTGCTAATATAAGATGGAATGTGAGTTGGGGGGCGGAGTTCAACCTATAGCCCTCAGATTGCTTTGCTGTCAATTTTCCTATTTAAGTTTTGGTAATAACTTTCCTTCCTAAGAGTCGTAGGTCTAAAGTCTAGGTCAAGGTGAGGAGCTGCCAAAGTTCTTCTGCTACCTTCACTGATTTCATAATATTCCATGAACCGTCAATATATTTTGTCACAATCATTGGGTTATGACCAAAGCATGAAAACGCTACGCATGGAATTGACCTGATTAAATGTATTTTTCCATTAAGATTATCTTTATACACCTTTTTTCACTTCATCATCCTTGTCAAGGACGTTACCTTGGCAGTGAGGCACAGCAGAATGTCTGGTGTAAGCAACCCATAGGCAGCAGTGGAAAACGAGGGTACAGTAAACAAGCCACCGAGGTGGAATCCAACAGATAAGGAGTACAATAAATAAATGAGCTGAACCGCTGTTCTCCTCATGTACGTCTGTCTTGAGGAACAGCATTGTCAGCTGCTTTGTTTCTACAGGACAAATAACATAAATGCTAAGCTCTAAGAGCTCTGTCAGCTTGCAGCAGAGTTGGGCCCACTGCCCAGTCAAGCAAAGAGTGAGCAGATGCTTCGAATGAATGATTAATCAACCTAAATTTTGTCAAGAAGCAGCTGCATAAGGAAAATGCATAATGGAATATTAAATTTGTTCAATTTCATATATAATTTTGGTTTGCTTAATAAAGGTTCATATCATAGCTTTTGATTAATACTTTATTTGTTTGAACCTGTATTTTCCATTGCAGTTGAATCAGGGGGAAAAGGAGCGAATGAGCTGTTAAACACCTGACCAAAGCAGTGAACTTTTGCAAACTTTTTGCAAAAACACAATAAAACTGAAACTGTGAAAACTGAGCTGAGCCAAAAGGCAAAACTCTCAATTTACCAGTCAATCTATGTTCCTACCCCAACCTATGGTAACAAGCTGTCGGTAGTGACCGAAAGAACGAGATTGCGGATACAAGCGTCTTGTATGACTTTTCTCCGTAGGGAGGTTTTTGCAAAAACACAATCAAACTGATCAGGCATCAGGGTGGTACAAGGAAAAACTCTAATATGCATTTCATTAAAATCAGGACAGAAATACAAGGATCTTAGTAGAGCCTCTCCTGCATGGTCATTTACAGGGCAAATCTGTCTGTTGTGACAGAAAAAATCCAGACATGATTGCACCAGGTGCAGTGGAAAAATTGTTTTACCCCCATAGAGAGAAAACAATGTGATAGTTATTGTACAATGAAAGCTTTAAGAATAAATTCCTCAAACCATCCTTTAAACAAGAAAAAGCACATTTTCTACAGCTATTTCCGCAATGAATTAACATACATTCCCCAAGAATTGCCAATAAAGTAATAACATTATTGCAACTTTTTCTGGACTGTACGGGCCAAAGTTAGAGCTTTTTCGCCAAAGTTTTATTACTTTGTTAATTAGATTGTTATTGGTACTTTGTCATATTTTCTATACCTTCGACAGAAAATTGCAAAACCAAACTTTTCTCTTCAGCAATGATCCATCCTACGACCAAATGTGGAGTCCAACCTCCACAGCAAGTACAGTGAATCTAGTCTGGCATTGTGGCTTTAATTTAAAGAAATTATCAGTTCAAAAAATGACTAACAACAACTGTCATAAAAAAGGGGACTCATGATTAGCAATGGAAGGCCACAATTGCCACTGATGCGGAGTTTGTTTTCGATGGATAGCGGGAATCGATTCTTCTATTTCTTTTTTTCAAAGTGCAAGATGTGGGTGGCCATAGCAAAGTGAGAACTGGAAGCTCTGAAACAAACTCTGAGTTTCCAGACCTCAGGTTTGCGTTATTTTATTTTTGTTTTGTCGTGTTGATTGGTTGCTTGACTGATTTGTTTGCAGTCGTACAGAAACCAAATCAAAATCATAGCAGCGATGATGTTGCTAAATCCATTTACATTAACTTAAGTGCAAGTATTTTGCATGTTTTTCCCATTTGTCCTGATTTAAAATGAAACTCGATTCAGGCGGTATCATTGGTCTCAAGGGAAATGTTTAGGAAATTAAGGATTCTTCCCAGTGTAAATGGGTTATAGTGGAAACACTTTCAAAGTAAACATGGAAAATCTTTAATAGGTAGAAAGTATGGATGACTCTAAAAAGTGTGATGGGAGCAGAAAACAGCTCCAATCATTAACATTGAGGACTGCAACACCATTACATTAGGTAGACAGAATGGCTTTTTTTTTAACTTAACCCAGCCGCAGTACTGGAAGGGAAGTGAGAAAGGTCCCGCTTTGTATGAAGTGCAGCTCCCCAAAGGGACATGGTTGCTGAGTGAATTAGCAAGTGTCTCTCCTTGGCGATCAATGCATTAAGCAAATGGATTTTGCTGTCAGACACACAGTTACCATTTCTAGTGGTTAATTTCTGTTTGAATAAGCTATGTGGAAAATGACACTTTTTGCACAGTGTAATTAGATAAGGGCAATCATAAAGCAACAGGGAGTTCTCAAAACAATTTAATCATCAATATATAATCAGTGCAGCTTTTGTCAAAATCATCAAAGCCAGCCTCTCGAAGCAAAGCATTGTAAGCTCTTTCCAGGGGGGAAATCGGAGGTACATTATAAGAACCAGTACAGCGTTCTTCAGGTTGACGATCAAATTAGCAGGGAGCCACTTCATTTCTCACGGTTTGTCATCTCTGTTTACTATTGACTATAATGGGCCGGCAGCAAATCTTCCAAGGCAAGCTTTGCAGGGCTGGATGCACTGAGATGAAAGCGAGGTCAGAGCAGAGAGAGCCCATAATATGTTGTATTTATGAAAGGTCACTTGTAATTCATTAGGGAAGGTGTTAAGCTGGGAAGCTGGATGGTTGCCATTGGATGGGCTGGATTGGACAGACCATTTACACCAAGGGTCTGTGGACGGTACTGACTTTCACCTCTTATCATGACACGAGAAAAGTCAAACCAATACCTGCCATAATATTTACACGATAGTCATCCCTTGTCATCATCCATTATGCCAACTAATTTCAAACAAAATTGCTTCTGACATAATCCTGCTGGACGAATCATTACATGTATGATGAGTAGTGCTGGATGGGGTGCTTCTGTGCCAGAAACATGGCAGCATCCACAAAGCAGTTTATGATTTCATCATTGGCTCGTACACAAGCCCAGATCAAGTTATTTTCTATCCCAAATATCTCCCTTCTTGGGTTTCTAACACCCACGGTCACACAAACAATGTGACATGGCCCCTGCTAATTTATTATTCTTGAATTTTAATGTCATAGGGTCAAAAATTCTGTGCAGTATTTCATGATTACTGTACAACCCTGCCTATACACTGTAAAGAAGGATGTAACCAATACATTTTTACAACATCCTTTCTTTGATTTATTTTTATTGCAGTTACACGTAAAGTTTAAAATTCTAGTAGCAGCTCGTACTTGCCTTTTAATGTTGCTCTGCTTGACCCATTTTTCTCCTGTCTTATATTTTGGCAATGCTGCAAATAAGCATCCAAACAACTTTGACATCTTATGTACCAGGCCCTGACTGTAACAACAGAAACATCTTGCTTACAAACGCTACTTTTGTGTCATTACCCAAGTGTGTTTTCAAATAGTCGGAGACCAGACAGATTCTTACTGATGAATAGTTACTGCTGAGTCAAGTAGTGATGCAAAGTGATTCAGAAAATTCACAACGTGTATTTGTAAACATTCAGATACCGGATTCTTTTAACTAATTGTGTACAATTTTATCAAGCTGTATGTGTTGCTACTGTCCATAATAACGTAAAATTAAGTTATAATATGGATCTCCAACAACAGCCTAAGCTGCATCTGACAGCTACTTTCTGGTCTCAAAAGTAGAAGGACTTCTAACATTCTTTCTCTGCACTTTACTTCACTTGAGGAGTGTGCTGTAATATTTCTATTCATTATTTACTATACCTGTAGCTACACAAAGGACAACACACCACAAAGGAAATGTCTCCAAAGCCACCAAACTCATTGTTTATTTACAGGAAATTATGTGGGGAATATACCACTCTCACCTTATCAAAGACATAATACGTACCTGCAGTAGAATACTACTGTGGCTCAAATTTAAGTACCGAATGAGACATCTCTGCAGTTGTCTCAATTTCAACTATTTTATTTATATATTTGTTTGGTTTTTATCATAGTATTATTTTTATTCTGGTTATTTAGTAATAAAACAGAAATCAAACAATTTCAGGAAAAAAAAAACATCCTGCTTTGATACCTTGCATCCACCGCATTACTACAAAAGAAGACATGCCGGGGTAAAAGAGGATGCGTTGAGCCTCACTGCCTCTTCATATGAAATTTGAGCCCCCAACGGAAGCTTGACTAATTTAGTAATGGAAAGAAGACATGGCCCGACTGTGTCCCCTAGAAACAGAATTAAGGCAAAAAGTTTTCAGAAGCAGCCTGTCCCCGAATCACTTTTCCTGTTGTATATTTTAATGAATATCTGTATATCAAATGCATGTCAGGGAGATCTGTCTTTGTTATTCATTTATCCCAGCCAAATACAATTTGGACTGTGTGGCAGAAGGATCTTCATCATCTGTAGCTGTTTGATATTCAGTTTTTTTTTTTTTTTCCTCAGTCATTTCTTTCAAAGGCTGTACAGAATGGTGTCACTAACTGAAATGCTTGAAGTAATGAAACATTTATTATGATGAAGGAATGAAATGAGATTATTGATTACTTGCTTTATTACATCTTGGTTGGCTTGCATCAACTCCCCAAAGACTAGCAAGGCAATGACACCGGTGAAATTGACGATTACAAGATGATTCTGATTTCCATTTCTGTTTAGCCATGTTAGTTAATAAGTACCTGACTTTTTTTTGCACGGAAGTTGAATTGCAGAGTCTTTTAGCACTAATGCACATATTTTCTATGTTTTATATGTTCATTTATTTATTTTCCAGATGAAGTCAACAGAGGTGGACCAAGGACTTTTCACAGACAGCTACTGCAGAGTGTGTAGCGCTCAGCTCATCTCGGAGTCCCAACGGGTCGCTCATTATGAGGTGAAAATGCTCTTTCACATATCACCGCGCAAACACATACACATGCACACACATAACACTCTCATGGACTTCATGTCTTAAGCCTTAAGGTCACACTGTGTTGCCTCTACCTCCACAGACACCTGGGTTTTCCTGACACACAAACCCCACAGCACTCAGTAAACACCTGATAAATTCTCTCTAATTTTGATGGGCAACTACGCTTCAATCATGTCAATAACAGCAGTTGACACATTAATCAACTGATGACTTTTGATTTGTTATCTGTTATTTTCTAAATTTTATTTGTAGCATATTTTATACTTAACAGCATGCTTTGTTGCCAGTGCTGTACAACATGTCACAAACTGATATCTTAAAATATTGCAATTTTTATTCAGTTATGAAAAGGGTAAGTTATAAAGGATTAGGATTCAAGAACAGATTCCAGATTGCTTTGAAATATAGAATCTTTAAGTGAAATCCTTTTAAAAAAGTTTCCTTGCTTTTGTCCCCCCCTGCTATATTCTGTCAAACTCCTGTGTCTGTGATGGGTATTGTGACTGAGGGAAGAAAAAAAAAGAAAAAGAGACGTTCAAAATGGAGCATCCTTGCATGAAAATAAAAGTCCTGACCGTAAAAAGGAGAGAGGTACCAGTGAAATGCTAAAACAGGATTACAGTACATGAACATCTATGGAGGTAGGCAGACATCCAGGTCATGGACAATTCTTTGTGGGAGAGTTGGGAGCAAATGGGGCAATGACAGTTGTCAAACTCTTCCATTTGCTTAACAAGCCATTGTGACTTAAACCAGTGCCCAACCCTGGTGCTTATATTCAGAAACTCTCCACAGTCCATTTTAACTAAAAAAGCCTCTTGGTTGAGAGGTGAAACATTTTCAAGGGGAGAAAATCATGTCCAGTTGCTATGAGAAGAAGATATTGACAAAGAGATAGTACATAAACATATTTCAGTAATGCCCAATAAAGCAAAGGGACACTTGCTGAGGGTGACACCAATAAACATCATGGTACTGGCAACGTAGTTAAGCAGGTCTAGGAATTGTTTTCGATTGGCATGGCTGAAAGAAAAAATCAGCCGTGTCTACTGTCACTCATGTCATCCACAGGGATGATGACAAAGAACATTGGTGATCCAAATGATACATAAGCATTGTAATCCACTGCAACATTTTTCCCATGTTTTTAAAATTGAAACCCAAAGGTAATATAATACTTAAATGATGCGGGTATAAACTCTCATGGAATAATTACAATTCTATTGATCAAGAATTAAAAAAAAAAGACTTTGAGCAGAAATTACAATCAACTCTGGCAGTCACATTCTTTTTTTCTGATTCCCAGCCTTAAGAGTATGATGTGTTGAATTGATTGAAGAACCATGCCCTTATGAAGCTATGCTAACCCAGAGCAATAGGAACGATAGGGAGAGGCTGTAGGGGTGCAAAGTGAAAGCAACAGACGCATGGCACTCCTCCTACCACAAGTCAGTCTATCATTAAGATCATTTTAAAGCATTTTTGTTAGAGCCTAATGGTTGGGGATTTCAAATTTGCAATACATTTCTAAAAAGTACTGGCCGAGGTTGTTACTGTAAACACATATTTGCCTTCTCTTGTTTGTTTACCCCACGGATATTCATTCTTAAGGCATTGTGTGCATCTCGACTGGCCGTGACCTCTGATTCTGCATGATGCAGAGCTTCTCCTGCCTCGTCAGGTTGGACATGTCAGTCTCTGCAGATGCTTCCTCTCACTCAACTGTCAGCTTGATTTATAGCACCAGAGTGAGTCTGACTGCAGGCCTTCCAGTGTGGGATGTCTGCAGTAACAGGACTTGAAAGGACTCATATCAGACAGTAAACCATAAACCTTGAGACATGAAGTAACTGTAGCCTGGTGACTGTTGTAGTAAAATTTAAAATGCTGCTTTATCCTTCCCAAAACCCAAGAACTTTGTGTCTGATTTGTCCTTAGTTTGCTTGATTATGAGTCAACTTTTCCTGTGCAACTCGAAACTTAGTTTGCCGCAGGGCAATGTGCTCGTTGTGCTGCTTCAGAGACCTAGTTGAAGTAGTCTTAAATGTCCACGGGTAACAGGAGAACTGCTGTGTTCTTTAGGGCGTTGCGGGAGACAGGAAGTAGCTGGTCCAATCCCAATCAAAAATTAATTTTGTTATTGCGTGGTGGATGCTGAATACACCACCTGTCCTGTTGCCTCCTGGAGATGGGCCTCTTCTGAATTGTTGTTTTAGCGCAGTGAGGATCTAATGCATAATGACATGTTTGGGTCATGTTGATGAAAGCAAATACAATGAAAAAATGGATGGTTGGAGAGAGGATGGCAACATCTAACAGTCTTTCAAAGATGTTTTCTTTCACAATCGAGAACAATGTGTTGTTTCACACTTTTATTGAGATATAATAATCCCCTTTGTACTGTTTCAAAATTCATTCCTTGAATTGTTGACAGCAATTTCAATCTGTTGAATACTCAGACAGTGATACATCGTGTATTTTTTTAAGTTTCACTAAATGGAATGCCCATAGCAAAATGAACTATATGTTTCTCCTGTTTGGTGTTATATTTTCTATGTGAGTGAAAGAAAAAGTAGAGCAGATACTTACTGAAATGGTTACTGACACTTTGGATTTCTATGGCATGACAGAGCATCACAGGTAATGTGTTGTTTAGTTACAGCTGTTCATCTGACCTACTTTTGTCATACTCGAGCAGTTTTACACTGGTTTGGTCTTGGTCTCTTGCACCCTGATTCTGGTTCTCAGCCCTGTTTTGGAAGTGATGCAAGTGGCCAGCTAGTGTTACAATTCATAACACGTGGCAGTGGTCATTCTTGTTGTTGCCAAGCCTCCAAAATAGCAATGGCAGTCTTGCAACTGCCTGTGCTGCAAGGAGTGTTTGACTGAAAACAAGATGATTTATATGCAAATTTAATTCTCCACACAATCCCAGGGGTGGCTCTGCTTGAATAAAAGTGATCGCTCATCAGACAAGGTCAGAGCAAGACAAAACCACTAAATCCATTCCACTAGTGCCATATTTTAGGCCCACAAGGCGCACATATTGATGCACACACACACATACACGCAAACGCAGAGACACAGTTCTTACCATCACAATATACCTTTTTTCATGTTTAAGTTCACATGTTTGGCTTTGCAGTAAATTTAACCTGTTTATTACAGTGAAATAAAATTATAATTGAAGTCAATACGATACTTGATGAAAACCTGTTGTGTACACAAGAAGGGACCACAGTGGATCAGCTGTCAGGAATGTAATTTGTCTAAATTTTACAGGAACTAATCGCAGGTAAATGTGTTGTAAAGGATTGTTTTTCAGATCATTGCTGGACACTGATGTTTGTATGACGCAAACACATTGGATAACTCATATTATTGCTAATTCTGTAAAGACTATTAATTTCCTAAACACCACAGACACATGTTGAATCAGTGTCCTGCAGCCAAGCCTCAGTCATGCCTTGAAGGGAGGTTTTTATTCCAAATCAACTGACCTCATCGTACTGTATTCAGCATCAGAAATTAACACACACAGCCCGTGAATCAGACAAGACTCGAGGCAAAGTGCCACTTTTCCCTTAAGTGTAGATCCTTACGGGCTCGGACTCTCATGGGACAACTGGACAGACCGCCGGAGATTTTAAGAAACGCAAAGAAACTTAGGTGCTGGCAATTGGTGCCAATCAGTCATAGTGACGAAAAACAAACGCAGCAGCAGACTGCTACTGTGGCTTAAAGGCACAGGCGCCCAATATCCACTACATTTTCTTCATTAGTCCATGATCTCCAGCTCTTGCTTGAGCGGTTCACAGCCAATTGAGAAGCGGCCTGAATGAGGATCAGCACGTCCAAACATACTGTGGTTCTCTGCCGAAAACAGGCATAGTGTTCCCCCGTGTCAGGGATGAAGTCCTGCCCCAAGTGGAGGAGTTCAAGTATCTTGGGGTCTTTTTCGTAAGTCCGCTTTCATACGGACTCTGCAACGGTCTCGAGCTGAGTCAAAAGGTGAAGCTCTCAATTTACTGGTCGATCTATGTTCTCACCCAGACCAAAGAGAAGATTTATGGACATAGTGTGGGAGGATATGAAGTTAGTTAGTGTGAGAGAGGAGGACACAGAGAATAGGGTTTGATGGAGAAGGTTAATTTGCTGTGGCGCCGCCCTGAAAGGAAAAGAGGAAGATTTGAAATGCAAGATCATGGTCACCGATGGCCATGAGCTGTGGGTAGGGACTGAAAGAACATGATCACTGATCCAAGCGGGCAAACAGAGGGCAGAAATAAGGGTAAGTGCACAATTGGTTTTGGGTTTTTTTTAGAAAAAAATAATGAGATGACAATCAAAAATATTAGAAGTATTTAAAAAAATAAAATTGACTTTAAGTGAATTATTCTCTTCTTTTCTTTTTATCCTCTTAATGAGCAGCATGTATTTCATTTGATTGAAGCACAGAAATTTAAAGTTTTAAAAACACCAAAAAAATTTAACTGAGGGTGAATACTGAAATTGTGTTGTACACTACTCTAAGTTTATTAGATACGCATTTGTTAGTCGTTAGTTAAGAATGACTAGGAATGGTTTTGGACACATAGAGGTTGCATAGCACATTTGCTCTATACATTGTCTCTTAACAATATAAAAGAAACATTCTTTCTGGGCCAAGTGTGTGTGTGTGTGTGTGTGTGTGTGTGTGTGTGTGTGTGTGTGTGTGTGTGTGTGTGTGTGTGTGTGTGTGTGTGTGTGTGTGTTTGTGTGTGTGTGTGTGTGTGTGTGTG
>CAAKHD010013896.1:28027-63931 GCA_901007705.1 Fistularia tabacaria
TTGCTAGCTAAAAGTCGGTGCCCTCTGGTTGGAATTTCCTCCCTACCCCCCCCCCCCCCACACACACACACAGACACACACATTCAGGCTGTTTGTTGGGTAGCTTTTTGCTTTCTTTTGTGTGGAAAACCATTCATGTTATGGTGACAGCCAGCTAATGTTTACCACACCAACTGTTGCATTGATCTGACAAAGAAAGTTCAATGCAGATGTATGAAGTGTGATTTTACATACATATAAGGAAGCCGAAGGAGGCTCACCTTTCCTGAGGGGCAGATGTGCTCCCTACTACTTTTTTTCGTGGTTGTACTTCCTTGTAAAGCTTAGTGGTTGTCAGTTAAAGAAATTAACAAATTTTGAATTTGAATCTTTTGAACTTCTTAATTACCTCCCATTGATCCTCATTCCAGGTCTCCTAACAGGTGCAGCATTAGGTGCTCTAGTCTACATCTACTTGAGGGATGTATGGACAGTTGCCATTGATCATCTGCTGTCATTTTTTATGGTTAAGGAGTTAGTGGGATGGAGCTATTGGCCATTTCTGCTGCTGACAAAAATAATTTGCAGTCCTGAAATCATTAGCCTTAGAATTGAGGAGGCCGGAAATCTGCTGCTGTAAAGAGCCACAATGTGATGAGCGTGAGGATGGAAAACATAATTAACAGTAAAGCTACTTTGTGTCTTTATGAGGGTCTTTAGAAGTAGATTAAAATAAAGTTAGGCAAGGTCTCTTCAACAATCTCCATGCCACATTCTAACAACATTAGAAGGCAATTGAAATGTGTGTTAACATATCGGCACACAGGAAAGTGGCCCAAAGGTTCTTGTTGAGCAAAAACTGCACCACTGAGATACTCATCACTTCTATTTTTAGTTCAAGAATGCGAGAGCATTTACACAGTTTAATTATGAGCCTGTCTTATAAGGAAAATGTGAAGTGAAGGAGGGATTATAAATAGAAATAATCCAGACAGATCATTTTTAGTTTGCTGTTTACAAAAGGAGAGGGGGGTGGCTGGTTATCACAGACAGTGGGGAAGTTAGGGGAAACATTCCTTTTGGCTCTTGAAAGATGATTAAAGGAGTTCAAAAAAAGCACCAAATCTTGTCTGCCATTGATGCAATGACCAAATGGAGCGTGTCAAATTAAAAAGGGCCTAGACGAAGATTTCACTTGCACTCGCAGAATGAATTCTTTCACAGTTTTGGCATGACTCAGCCCATAATCCTGGGCATGGTTTAAATTTTATAATAACAGCCCCTCTTCCTCCCCTCTGCATGACAACCCAGACCCATAAGACACATATTCAAAACAATAACCTGCATTTTGAAACATTTGGATCTTTTCTTTGGTTGTTTGTTGGATTTCTTTATATGCTTTGACAATTTGTGAAACATGTCTGCTCTGATATTGGTTCAGAGCAAGCATTTTGAAGAAACAGAGCACTCAAAGAATCAATTATTATCAAGTTGCAACAGGCTTTGAGCACATGATTTAAACTTTGACTTTGTTTTCATGGTTAGAGATATAAAGTTTTAACTTGTCCATCAATCCATTTCATGTGTCTGCTGAAAGGAATTACTATCAGATTCAGTAAAAATGTTTTCTTGACCTTTTACTGGTTACATATTACTGCAATGCTTTTTTTCTTCTTTTTATTTTTCTGCTTTTATTTTTTTGTTGACTTTTTGAGGTATCATCTCCACTGCAAGCTTGCCAGGTAATTGGCAGGGACTATAGGACATTTTTTTAATTGCTCCATAACTGTGTGTTGAGTTATAGCCTTCAATTTAAGTTGTAAACTAACTTTTCTATGCCGAGATTTGTCCGTCAGGTGAAGGTCTGTTTACTGTCCTTTGTTAGACATAGTGCAATGATTGATAGTAGAATGTGGGGCCAAAGACAACAGTCTTAAAAATATAAATAAAAAAAACATCTAAAAATCCAGGGAAATTGGATGAATTAAAAACTTATGACTCAATCCAAAAGCAGGAGCAATTACAAATAGTTAACAAAAAACAATCAGAGATGTAGCGATATCGAGACCAGGAAAATGACACAACACACAAACCTAAAATATATGACGAAGACAGACACACTAGACCAACACAAGCTCAGCTAATTACATCAGCAAGACTAGGGTACTGATTGGATGTGAAAATTAGAAATACACTGAGATGACAAAGATAAATCAACTACTCCAGGAGAGGGAAGGCAATTAAATAGAGGGGGGAAGTCAAATTAAAGCAGACAAAGAAAGAGGGGGCTGACACCTTACTCATAAAACAGGACATAAGAAAGACAGGAGATTAGTAAAATAATTAAGTAAAAGAATGTGTCCCAACAATGAATCACATAACCGGTAATGAAAGAAAATCTCACAAAAGACTATGATTCTCAACATAACTGCTGTTGAAGAAATGAAATGTAAATCTTTTATGATGAATAGCAATGGTGGAAGATGCAATACCAATTCAAGGTAACCACCATGAGACAACTTCAGAGTCAGAAGGGACTGTGATTGTCTTTGCATTTTGTGTGAAATAATTTGTCCACAATGATCTATACATGCCGAGACTATGATTGCCGAGACTATGATTGTCAAACACTGATAATTATCTTTGATACTCCTACTTTGGATCTTAAAACCAACCAAATCTAAAAACTTAACTTGATTAACTCCATTTACATAACCATCAGTCACATCCATCTTTATTGGAGAAGTGCTGATGCTAAAGTGACAATGATCCAACACCAGCACTCAGCTTATTTAGCAGTGTAACTCAGAAAGTAGATGCTCTAACACTTAATCTTACCATCTGCTTATCTGTCTTGTTGCAGGAGCTGCTATAAATTCTCAGAAAGAAGTAAATGAAGGAAGCCTGAAGCCTGTGGTGTATTGTCTCAGCCATCAAACCAAAATTAATGTAAATGTATACTGCTATACTGTTGATTTCTCCAGAAACTACAATACACTCAAAATTTGACTGTATAAAGTGAGTTCATATAGTTTTGACCTTTTATAATGTAGTATCAGTTTTACTGAAGGTATTTTGTTGGAGTGCACAACTTAGATTTAATGCATTGGATGGAAGCCCTATCAAATTTATATTGCAGTACTCACATCCTGTTTTCACTAAACTATCCTTCACGGAGAATCATAACTAAATCAACTTTTCTCTGATGGGAAGAACAAAAGCTTTCTCGGGTCTTGGGATTATGAATGATATATGATATTACTAGCTGTCAGCTGAGTTAAAAGTCCTTAGGCTTAGTAGGGAAAGACAGTATGCAGGCACCCTCACTGAATTGTAATATATTTACATTTTACATTAGTTTCCTTCATTTGGCTTTCCTTGAAATGTGTGCCACCACAGTGACTTTGTTTTTGTTGCTCAGCAGATCTCAGTAAAAATACTCAACTCTGTAAAAATACAAGTGCTGTGATATAAATGTCCTCATGATACCCAGAGCGTATGTTGTTGACTACATGACATTTTTCTCCTCATGAATACAGGTATACTGGTTTTGTGGATGTTTAAAAACTGAGAGCCCACTTCTGTGACACTGCTCTGTCGAAAGTCTCAAGGTCCCCTGCCAGCTTTATTGCTGCAAAAAAATCCTCTGCCCACTGCCAAGAGGTATCAGCACGTCTGTGAAAAGCTATGAAATTCGTAAACTGAGGGATACTAAACTCGCTGAAAAAGCAGTGAGGACGGAAGGCTGCAGTTTATTCACGTCAACAGGTCAACAGTGACACATGATACAAGTTTCTTCCCAGAAAAAAAAAATTGGAGTGTGCTGATTAATAGTCTGAGTGAAGTCCTGTATTGGTTTTCAGTGCAAAAGCTGAGGTAAGATTTATTTCTAAAAGTGGATCGGGTGGCAGGTACCACCATGTCGAATGCAGGGAGACAGGGGAAATGACTGAAAGTGAGAGGTGTGGGGCGAATATATACAGCTTCTTCCTTTGACACTGATACTAAGGCGTCAGGTTTGACTGATGAATGGGTCTATTTCAACTGGAGCACAGCAGGGATACTGGGACCCCGGCACCCAGCCATTTCTATTAGTCCAGCTCCATTTTTCATTTCATGTTCATGGGACTATATAACTATCATTTGCTTTCAGAGTCAAATGCCTCCTTACAACAAGACATTATGGTTCTTTCTGCAAATCTCTTTTCTTATTTTGGTACTGAAACACACACTGAAGTCATTTTGGAAATTTTGTACAAAAATGTCAAAATGCCAATACCCCTTCTCAACACTTTGACAAGGCAAGATGAACTTTCAGAAAACATTGTTCGAGGTTCTGAGTGTGTTAATTGCAAAATAAGCTGCAACAAAAACAACAAAAAAGAAAAGAAAGAAAACACCCATATTGACGAACAGCCACCATGAAGTGTACTTAATCAATGGCTTCTTTTATTAGAATGGGCAATCTTTGCATATTTGTGACAATGGGTACACCTAACATGAAAGTGGGCTGAGAGTGGGATGCACTCTAACTTATTTGCAGCTGGATTGGTTTAGTCTGATTGAAAATACAAGCTTTTTTTATGCTAAGCCAAAACATTGTCGACATAATTACCAGATCACTTCAATTCAAGTCTTTTTTGAAATCACAAATCAAAATGACTCAAGACAAATTGAACCGGTGCATCACTACCTAAATTGAGGAAATGTTTTAATACATCTTCATCTCAGATGAAATTGTGGCTATGTATGCCTATATATGCCTAAATATGAAGCCATGTCAATAAAAATGAACTGCATCTACATTGCACAGTGGATAAATTTAAGGAATGGTGGTTCAATAGAGCCAAATCTGATGATGATTAAGTGAAGTAACACCAAAAGCTTCGGAATTTCTAAAGTGCAGAGGCTCAGAAATAGCAACAAAGCTGAAATACAAATTTTTGAATTCAGTAAATGCTTAGAATTCCAAGATCCGCCTGAAAATCTATGGGCCTACAGAGACCATGATGCTGGGGCTCATTTGTGATTTAAATTTAACATGGAGTTCCATTGTTCCTGTCTGGCTGTTCAGCAGTTAGTGTTTTTGATGTAATGAATGCCTTCCTGTTTTCCTTGAATGTGGTTGTGATTACAGATCAAGTGGTGAAGATGTGGCCCGTGAAAGTATGTTTTGACTGATTGTTTGCAGAGATGCTGCGGATAACTGTGCGCTTTTTAATCCCTTCATGTATGTTGTTATCTTTATTATGTAAGTTGCTGCTTACTGCTTGATCTCTATTTTGTTTATTTGTTTTTTTCTCACTCTTTTAGCCCCTTGGAGATGCTGCTTCTTGATAACATGCTTTTACATGCTGTGTATTCCCTCTGTATGATTCATAATTCAATTTTTTAAAATTATTATTGAAGGTAGACTTTATTTGCCTTAGGTTAAAAATATTGAATTTGGATTCATAATGAACCTTCACACATTCACACTAAGCACATTCACTGTACAGCATAACCAAGTAGACATACATTTAAGTTCCTCTTTCTTCTCAAAATAATTATCCAATTATCTTCTGTTAACAATCCTTGTTTTCTCCAGATAACGAAATCAGTTATCAACTTATTGCTGGGACAAAATACTTTTTTGTTTCGACCAAATCCCTAAACAAAAAAATTGGGGTACCAAGAAGCAAGAGATAATTGATCAATGTGTTACAAAATGCTCGGAATAATAAGAACAGAAAACATTTTTTCAGAGCATCAAACAATGTTTAAGTTTTATATTTATTACATAAAAACATTGAAGGTATAAAATTGAACTTTTGAATGCTCATACCTATATAATACCCCCTATCTCTACAGGAACAAATCCACTATACAGGCACTGCAAATGCAGATTTGTGTTATATATATATATATATATATATATATATATATATATATATATATATATATATATATATATATATATATATATATATATATATATATATATATATATATACATACATACACACACACACACACACACACACACACATACATACACACACACACACACACACACACATATATATATATATATATATATATATAGCACTATAATTAGCATGAGGTCATTTACCTGAAAGCAGGGGTGTCAAACTCATTTTCACCAAGGGCCACATCAGCATAGTGGTTGCGCTCAAAGGACCACATGTAACAGTAACAGTATAAATGTAACTAAATGTAATGTAAAATTAATATAATTACTCCTAAATGTTAAATAACTCTGAATTTATGACTCATTCAAACCCAAAATGTTCCATATGCATTTGCATAGATGTAAAACAAAAATATGTTTACTTGTTGCTCTGTTACAACATAAATCCTTTTGACTGATTTCTTCAGCTACAACAAAGCTAGCTTTCACTGCTGCAGTGTTTTGCTGTTGTAGTTTGGCTTTTAAGTCTAGGAGAATTTGTTGTTTTTCTGGCAGTCTAACTTTAGCATACTTAGCTCCGTGTTTGGTGTCAATATGTCGGCATAGATACACATTTGTATTTGTCAATTCCACTTGTTGAAAATCGCATTGAAGTCGATTCACTGCAATTTAATGGCAGGATGCCGTCACTTCGCAGGTAACGTGATTGGTATGAATTTTGAGAAATGTAGTTTATGGTCAATGCACCCGTTTGACTTATTTATTTTCAGACAATCAGACCTTTTAAGATGTTCCCGCGGGCCACTTAAATTGACGTGGGGGCCCACATCTGGCTCGTGGGCCTTGAGTTTGACACATGTGCCTTAAAGTCTTGAATAAACAAGTTTAAAGGTTTAAATGGTTGACAATAATGGGAAATATTCATCTCTAGTTTGCTCATAAATTGATCATTTGAATGACATCTGAATATAAAGTATGCCAAATGTTTTGTTTGTGACCAGGGATGGATCCTTTAAGTGCATTACAAGACGTCATTAAAATGGTATCCGCATGTAATGAGTTTCTAATTAGGTTTTTAAGGAGTACTCCAATGTTTTCAGATGCCTTTTTAAAATGGCTAGTATCTCTAGATTATGGGGCAACATCAGTCCAGTTGCTCGAGTAACACGGGATATCAATTTCATGTAAGAGGTCATTACTTCTCACTCCCAGCTTGAATAAGTGTCAGTGCTTGGAAATTTAAAGAAATAAAAAACTCGTGATTCTTAATATGATTTTATCTAAAATTTGAGCTAGTCCAACTTTTCAAGATGGCTGAGTTATTACCATTTCACAACTAAAGTCAAGCTGTTATTATTATCATGTTTGTTTTATCACGTATGCAAGCATTGTTAACATAAAAGTCACCATTCTAGTAATGTTATTGTTTTATAGAAAACTAGATTCCAAAAAGCTATTCCATTTACCTTATCTGTGGCTGTATTTCTTGAATCCATTGGCTCTTTCATCATTACATCATCCCATCTGTAAACACAATCCATCACAAAGTAAGGTGATCTGAAGTAATTGTGGTGTAGAAAATCAACACAAAGGAGTCATGCATTAAAACAGGCAATATCAAAATAAGTACAGGGAAAAGTTGCACTAGTCTTATGGCTGTTACCTATATATCAAATGGTGATACCGGTGAATCACTACCTAATTAGATTCCCACTGCCATTTTACAGCCACATTAGCAGTTTATTTAAAAAAAAGATCAATCTAATTTTGCTGCAAAAGTAGTCTGCATGCAGCCAGCATGTTGTTTCAATGAAACAAAATGTACCTGGAAAATATGGGCATGTCTGCAAGTTGACATTTGGAAAGTGCGACTAAATAACACATATCTTTTCATTTCATTTTCCAGAGATTTGTCTTCCACAGAATAATTTATAATGCATGTGAAGAGTTGACCTTTGTGTATTAACCTTTGCTCTCCTCTAACCAAACTGCTCACTTGAGACCTGCACTTTGGTTTCCTCAATGTTATATTCAGAAACAGCCAATTAATGGTGATCAATTTGATGCCTATTAGAAGGTAAATGGACTGCAGATGTTTGGCAACATTTGAGCTGCCCTACGCAGCCTGCCCCTCTGTCTTGCGAGGCTGTATCAGAAGCCTGATTCATGAAATCCTAGTAGGCCTTTCTGGACAAAACTTACTGTAACCCCATCTCCCTTCAACTCTACCAACAAAACCCCACGAGAGCTTGTTTTTTTTGATGGGAATGAATTATGATACATAATACAATGCCTGATTGACTGTGGATAGTTAAGGTTTTCCCATCATGCCTTGCACCAGAGAACCTTGTTTTCAGCTGTAGGGAGCAAAAGCAGTCAGTAACAACAGCGTTGGGCTAAATGGTAAACACAGCAATCATTGGTTCTAGGCTTCAGGCAAAGGCTGAATAAGACAGTTTATTCTTGAACCAAGAGTGCTACTACTCACCTGACCTCTCTCGCAACAGGTTTAGTCTATAATAAGATGACAGCACACAGACACCAGTCTAGTCCATGTCATAGATTGCTTAAGGTTATGTTTTGGTAGCGGATATAAAAACTGACCCAGGAAATAATAGGGTGCATAATAGGCGTATAACAGCTGTCAACTTGGACTGTTGGAATGCAGAGATGGGACTTCAAATGGCACTGGAGTGAGGAGGGGAAGGTGAATACCTTTGGAGATAGAGTGAAAGTAGTGTTCCTTCCTTTTTGCATGACTTAACTTTTAGAATGAAGATATTTGTCAACAGCTGTTGTTCTTTTGGGGGAGTGAAGAAATAGCTGCCTGCGGAGGTGTGTATCATTACTATTGTAAGTGTAAGTCTTGTGCTCTTGCTAAACTTCTATCTGTATATGTGTATGTATATATGTGTTCTATCTGTGTATGTGTATATGTTTATGTGTATATTGTGTATATGTGTATATGTATCATATGTAGGTATGGGTGTGTGTGTATATATGTATGTATACGTGTGTGTGTGGGCATGTATGGTGACATGTGTGTATGCATTTATGTGTGTGTATATATCTTTCCTGTTGTTTTTTTTTTTTCTAATGTTGCTGCTGCAACACCCGAATATCCCCTATGGGGATCAATAAAGTATTATCCTACCCTATTATAAACTGGCTCAACTTCTCATAGAAGGTCTGTGTTCCTTGTTTTTGCAGGTTCTCTTTGTTATAGTGTCGATAGTGAAATCCAACAATTGATGTTGTACTTAAGAGCAGTACTTGACAGACAATTATGGGAAAACTATCTTAAAACTGTTTTTTAAGTTTTTTAAGACTCATTATTGGGGCTGCGGGTAACTGAAAAAGGTTTGGGGACCCAAGAGAAAAGGGATGCCTATTAATGCAAGTGATCGATTGACAGACTGTTTGAAAAGAAAAAATAAATAAATAAAACTGGTCATCGACACAATTTTTGTTTTCCTTCGTTAGCTGTCAGACTTACTCCTTTCACTTGTGCTTTTAAAATGAACAGGGACAATTAAAATAATAAATGATCAGATTGGAGTTCTTGCACAACTATTAATAGATTTGATTATAAAGACAATAGCACTTAATGATTATAGATATACATGTTTGACTTTGCACTGCTTTGACTTTCGCAATTATTTGGTGGTGTTTAGTTCAGTCTGTAATATTTGAATACTCTGTTTTGGGTTTTTTTTGCAACGTGACTCACACCCTCACTCGTGGATGACACTAAGATGTCGATATAACTTCTGCTTTTCATGGGGTCCATATTCAAAAACGTTTATCTAGGTGTCATGGCAGAGCTATGAGCTAAATATCAGCAGTTTTCCTGTGTGGGGTCGTTTCTGTGCATCCATTTAATTTGACATTTTGGATAATAACCTATTACAGTACAACATGTGCTCATTTGCATACCTAGAAGGCTATCAGCAAATTAGTTTCCTTCTGACATGGCACTCAAAAAGTTGACTGACACATCATCTTACACTGGCAAACAGCACTGTGTCAAAGCAGTGTGCTCAAAGACAAAAATATTCCCAAACTACAGAAGAAAAAAAAAAATTCATCCTCTGATATAGCCATTAAAATATATCAACACTGAACTTGAAAAAAGTAGCCTTAATATACTATATGGGGACATTATCGCCCCCAGAAATTCACTGTCAGTTGGTTTTCGGTGTCAAAGAAATTAAGTTTCAACTCGTCCACGGCTTCGCCATTTTCTCCCATTGCGCTACATCGGTGACCCCGACGTTGGTTGGTGCCGAACATGTCCGACTCAGAGGAAGGTTCCAACTCCACTTCAGCCAAGTCTCCCAAATTTTCTCAGCCAGCCCTGCCCATCGTGGCTGTCCAGCTACCGCAGTTCTGGCAGAGCAACCCGGCCTCCTGGTTTCAGCATGGGGAAGCACTTTTCCACCTCCGTGGAATTTTTTTGGACAATGCCAGATACTTTTTGGTCAGCTGGCGACCCCCCGCGGCAGATATGCCGCCCTCACAAGACTTTTGCTCCGGAGGTACAGTTTGTCTGCCGCGACGCCAGCTCCTGCTTCTGGTGCGGGCGGCCTTAGCTAACTCCCAGTGTCTGGCTCCCGGTGACTGCCAGGGCCTAGGGGTTGAGCTAGCTATGAGGCGTCTAGTCGTCCAGAGCATGGCCTTGGTACCTGAACGGATGGTGCCAGGGGATGTGGATTCAGCCATGGTGGCCAGAGTGACCATTCAGAGGTGACGCGGGACCAGCCTCTGATTTTTCCACCAGAGGTCGGTGGTAAGGCGCGGCGCTGCGTCCCGCCATGGAGAGACTCAGGGCCGGCACTTGAGTGGGAGCTGTGGACGCCGGCAGACACACCCAGCTGGTGGACTCTGGCTCGCAGAAGAGCCTGCTCCGCCTAAGGCAAAGTGGACATTCAGGCCAGAGTTAGTGGCCCCACTACTGAGCACGGCTAACATATACTCCATCGTAACTTTCGGCTCAAGTTCAGTGCCTGTTTTTTTACCCTGCCTCCACTTTGAAGGGGAATTTGTGGTCGTCTCCATCACTGTCCCCATCATCGGTGCAGACTTTCTGTGCGGCAACGATTTGCTCGCAAACAACCGACTGATTGACGATGTGTCTTTTGCCACCTATCCGTGTGAGACAAGGGGAGTTGGGTTGTGAACGTGCTCTAATTTTTTTAAATCAGGGGATGTTTACCAACATTTGTTGGCGGATTTTCCGTCACTAATGACATTCCTATTTTCCACCGCCTCTGCTAAACACGGTGTGGAGCACTTCATCCCCACAGTGGGATTGCTTCTTTTCGCATGGGCGCGGCGCCTTGACATGGGTAAGCTGGCCATGGCTAAGGAGGAGTTCGCCTGTATGGAGCATCTGGGAATCGTGAGGCGATCCAACCGCCTGTGGGCCTCCCAGCTCCACATGGTGTCCAAGGCCAATGGGTCATGGGGTCTTTGCATTGACCTTCACTATGTCAACAATCCCACCGTGAACGACCGCTACCCCATCCTCCACATCCAGGACCTCTCCATAAAGCAGTCGGGCACCACTATTTTCTCCACGGTGGACCTGGTGCGCATTTATCACCAGGTGCCCTTGCGCGCGGGAGATGTGCCCAAGACCGCGGTGATCACCCCATTTGGGCTTTTCAAGTTCCTGCACATGCCTTTCAGCTTGATGGGAGCCGCTCAAACCTTTCAGAGGCTCATGGACTCGGTACTGTGTGAACCTGCTTTCCTCTTCGTCTATCTTGATGACATACTGGTGGCTGCAAACTTCGGGTTAGCGAGCGCAGGTACAGTGTCTTTGACCGGGAGTTGTTGGCCCTTCATCCAATGACGCGGCATCTCCAGTTCCTGCTGGAAGGCTGGTGGACATTAAGGGGCCAGGCCTTCCACCCCACAGGACTAGGGGCTGGGGGTGTGGTTTAAGCCAGGAACGTTACGGGCCCCGGCAGTTCACTGTCAGTTGGTTTGAAAGAAATAAAGTTGCAACTCATCCACGGCTCCGCCATTTTCTCTCATTGCACTATGTTACAACAATTTCTGTTGCACAGTGGCCTTTGGGCTCATAGGAAATCTCCTGCCGGATTCTCTCTTGATTGTGTCGATCATAATAAACTCAGCTAATGATGGTACACCATGCTGGAAAATATGCTGCTGCCGGAGCACAGTCATTCTACATTTGATGTGCTCCTTTTAACCAATATGCCATTTTTGATATTTAATTTGCCCTTGCAAAGTGCTTGTAGAATGTTAGACAAATTAATTACAAAGTCCAACCTTCATACTGCAAAAAAAAAATGGGATTCCCCACAAAAAACTAGAATCAGATTAGAGAACAGTATATTTCACATCCCTTATCAAATTGTCTTGCTCAATTTCCCCCTTTGTATATATCCATCCATCAGTCCATTGTCTGCTGCTTATCTTGTACACAAGGTCGTGGGAGCCTATCCCAGCTGCCATCGGGTGAGAGACGGGGTACACCCTGGACTGGTCACCAGTCAATTGCAGGGCCGCATATAAAGACAACCAGTCACTTGGCAATTTTCCAAATTTTTTTCCAATTAACCTGCTGCATGTTTTGGATTATGGGAGGAAACTCACGCAGACACTGGGACAACATGCAAACTCCACAGAGGATGCTCCCCTTGCGGAATTGAACCAGGGACCCTTCGTGCTGTGAGGCTGCAGCCTAACCACTGCACCATCAGTAATGTCTGCCTTTAAATTCATTAGTGGCATGGCTTGGGGGTTAGAGTGATCATTCGAGTGGGGGGGCAGTAACTACTTCTTCTCCAGTGACGTGCAGTGAGGTTCATGGCTGGCAAGGCACTGACTTCATCACAGTCAGAGTCAGTGGCTCTTCGCCGTTTTATGATCGCTCAGCACAAGAAACTAGCTGCACACATACAGATGTTGACTAAAAAACACTTTACATTGGAAATGTAGGTCATATAGCAAAAGTGTTTAAATGTTTACATAGCGACATACAGAGAGACAGCCATACGGTCTTTGTGCAGAGCATATCAGCGTCCATCCATCCATCCATCTTCATCCACTTTATCCTTGGTCGGGTCGCGGGGGCAGCAACCGGAGCAGGGAGGCCAAGACTTCCCTCTCCCCATCCACATGATCCAGCTCTTGTGGGGGGATCCCTAGGCGTTCCCAGGCCAGCCTAGAGACATAGTCTCTCAAGCATGGCCTGGGTCTTCCCTGTGGTCTCTTCCTAGATGGACATACCCGGAATACCTCCCCCGGGAGGCGTCCAGGAGGCATCCTGACCAGATGCCCGAGCCACCTCATCTGACTCCTCTCAATGCGGGAGGCAGCGACTCTACTCCGAGTTCCTCCCGGGTGGCCGAAACTTCTCACCCTATCTCTAAGGGAGAGTCCGGCCACCCTGCGAAGAAAACTCATTTTGTCCGCTTGTACTCGCGATCTCATTCTATCAGTCACTATCCATCGTTCGTGACCATAGGTGAGGGTAGGATCATAGATCGACTGGTAAATTGAGAGCTTCACCTTCTGGCTCAGCTCCTTCTTCACCACGACAGACCGGTACAGAGTCCGCATCACTGCAGACGCTGCACCGATCCGCCTGTCGATCTCCTGCTCCATCCTTCCCTCACTCGTGAACAAGACCCAGAGATACTTGAACTCCTCCACTTGGGGCAGAACCTCTTCCCTGACCCGGAGTGGGCACTCCATCCGTTTCCGATTGAGCCCTGTGGTCTCGGATTTGGAGGTGCTGATCCTCATCCCGGCCGCTTCACATTCCGCTGCGAACCATTCCAGCGAGAGCTGCAGATCATGGCCTGATGGAGCCAACAGGACCAGATCGTCTGCAAAAAGCAGAGACCTGATCCTATGGCCACCAAACCGGATCCCCTCGACGCCTTGGTTGCGCCTAGAAATTCTGTCCATGAAAATGATATGACGCAGAATGTCCTTTACCCCCAGGAGCACAGTGCAGGCTAAGCTGAGGGCCCACAATTACATTAAAGCTTGTCAGGAAAATCCAGTTTCTTAAATGCCACAAGAAAAATTATGTCACATAGAAAAAGCTCTTCTGTTTCTGTTTCTTTTTTCAATCAGAGCTCACAAAATCAGATTACATTACTATTTTAAAGAGAATAATGTGTATGTATTGTATAAAAAATGAAATTAACATTGTCCTACTCTAAAAGGATGACTTTGAAGGATTTCCAAATGGGTGTTTCCTAACATTGTGGTCAGGATAAAGGGATAAGCCTTCATCAACAGAATTTTGTATCAAGTGCTTAAGGTATTTCCTGGACAGGAAAATCAAGTGTTAACCTCATTGTGCATTTTTCCTTGTAGGCAATCCACTTTTACACACAGGAGCAACTACAGCACAAGCACACAAAAAATAACCAATAACTAATTTGTTTCAATGTGAAATATATGAATAAGCATGTTATGCCTGTCAGCTTTGGGTGGATTCCTGCTGTTAATGCTCTGTTTGCAACATCCATTAGATACCTTGGGTATCTAATGTGAGTAATCATCAAACTGCTACGACCTTACTGTTGCAGGAAAACTTAAACCCAAAATAAGAGTGTAGAGGCTATGAAAATCAGCTTTTCATATTCATATTCATTTTTTTTTTTTTTTTTTACATCAATAAATTATTTTGTTAGAAGTGGTAGATTTCAATATTTGCATGGGTTTACATGCATGCAGCAAATTTTGGGTAATGCTGACAAATCTAGATAAAGCCTTGGCAGGGCAAAGGAAACATCTCCATGCTAGAAAAAACAAACAAACAAACATACAAAAAGCATTCTTAATTTAAAAAAAAAAAAAAGTGAGAACATCATCTCTTGCACTGAACTGTAAAATAACTGAATTCATCCTTTTTTTTTAGCTCCTCCACAGAAACTCTTTCCAAGGATCAGTTGAATAGGTCCAATTTTATTGTATCAAGCTTCCTATGTACTGGCAACATATGAGACCAAACCTCAAATCATTAATGCATTCTCTCATCATCTATACTGCTCATCCTGCAGTCAGGTTCTCAGGGGGGAGACTATCCAAGCTGTTATTAAACAATAGACGGGGCCCAACCTGGACTGGTGGCCAGTCAATCTCAAGGCCATATAAAGAGACAAAAAAACAAACTCTCTCACATTTCTTAGCTATTTATTTACCTATTGCATGGTTTTGGACATGCAAACTCCACACAGAAAGCCTGCTGTTGGAATTAAACCAATGACCCTCTTTCGTTTATGTTCTCTTGTTTGTTAATATCATATGACTAACATTCAAGCTGTTAAATTGAAAAGAAGTTTAGGGAAGATTAAAGCCATCCTGAGTAGACCTGGCCACAGGCCAGTCATGACAATTAATATTCATGGCTTTATAGAAAACATGAGTAATTTTCTGACACCTTTACTCCTAGACTTTCAACTTGCCCCTAACTATCAATCAATGGGTTTTAGAATGGATCTAAGAATTTTAATATGATTACTTTACTTCAAAGAAACAGGTTCGAGCAGGTTGGAATGGGTTTCAGGGGTTCTATGTGACAGAAGAATTTCATCAAGAATGAAAGGAAAGGTTTACAAAACAGTGGTGAGACCAGCGATGCTGTATGGTTTGGAGACAGTGGCACTGAACAAAAGACAGGAGGCAGAGCTGGAGGTAGCAGAAATGAAGATGTTGAGGTTCTCTTTAGGAGTGACGAGGATGGATAGGATCAGAAATGACTCCATCAGAGGGACAGCACATGTTAGATGTTTTGGAGAGAAGGTCAGAAAAGCCTGACTGAGATGGATCAGTCATGTACAGAGGAGGGATAGGGACTATATCGGTAGACGCATGCTGGAATGGGTGATGCCAGGCAGGAGGTCTAGAGGAAGACCGAAGAGAAGATTTATGGACATAGTGAGAGAAGATAAGACGGTAGTTGGTGTGAGAGAGGAGGATACAGAGAATAGGGTTCGATGGAGAAGGTTTATTCGCCGTGGTGACCCATGAAAGCGAAAAGGCGAAAGGAAAAGTAGAAGACTTCAATCAATGATAAATACTTTATTGCCTTACTGGCATTTATGATCTATTGACATTCATGTGTTTCTTCTGACTTGTGACTCTGAGGAATTCTTTGTGATTATGAAGTGATCAGTTCAATTAAATAGGAGCTTAAACCCAGCAATAACAACAGTCCCCCTTTCTGAACAGAGCATGTTCCAGGCAATAACCCGGCATATTTTCTTTTTTGGGGACATGATAAGATGATACCTTTCAGTTAGTTCATGGCACCCCCTAGATTTGATACCATCTCTGGCTGACATTGTTTAAATTTCTGCTAGATGTTTTTTCTGTTCTGTTCTTGTCTTTATAGCGTTTTATTATGGATGTAATTTCAATGAACTAAATTGTTCTATCAGAGTTAGAAAACCACTAAATGAATGCATTTTCAGCAGGAAAGATGAATTCTGAATCAATTTCTGGACTCTTGAGTTAATAAGCAACATCTTAAGACAACCAAAAGTTACATTTTTAATGCATATCAGTTTGTTTTTCACTTTTTTTTCTTCATATTTCACTTTGCAAATGATGAATAGATTAAAATGCATTCACCCGAGTCGACAGAGCAATCCTACCCCAGTTCAATCCACTGTAATGTTCCATGGTAGGTCATTATTTCTAAGTTGAGTTATTAATTGTAACGCTGCCCTTCTTTGCTATCCAACAGACATATTCACACAGGGATCTGCTGCTAAAAGCTCCTGAAAATTCACAAAAGCAGTGAGGGTTTGAGTGCTTTGCTCAAGAGCACATGGCTTGCAGCTGTTGTCTGCTGCACTGCTACAACTCCCACATATTATTTATGTGGGGTAGCTGTTTAGCTTTTTTGTATTTTCGGAGCTGCCCATGGGTCAGCGTCTCTTGTGTTTTGGTAGCGACATCACAGCACATTAAAGGAGGCTACGATTCTTTGTCTCATGTAATCTGCAGTGATCTGGGGGGCTCTGATGCTTCACAGGCTATGATCAGTTCACTGATGTGGCAGTAATGCATGATAGATTTTTCTTCAGCCCTGAATATGTTAAGCATACACTTAGAGTGTCCCACTGATAGCCTGTTCAACATACTTTACTTAATATTCCTGGTCTGTAACCAAATTTTCCTATCAGTCTTCAGACAGTACCATCAGCTGAAACGTAGTGGTACAGCTGTAAGTCTACACTATCCCAGGTTACACTGTATAATAATACCTCACAGGTTTTCCTATCAGTCAGCCATTCATCAGGATTTAATGTGTGCATGTGTCTTATTATTGATTTACCAGTACAGTTTGTTTCTACTGGTTTCCTCAGTCACCTATGTGTCCGAATCTTTTCAAATGCTTTGGCTCATTTACTCCGAATTAACTTCAACAAACAAAGCTCCAGGACACCTCCTAGACACACCATATTCCTTGTAAACGCATTATTTTATTCAGCACACTGGCTTTCATTTGTCATTGAAATTAACTTTGGGTACATTTGATGACCGACTCTTATGAAGTAACTATATAAGTCATTCACAAAGACCAACTAAACTAAAAGATAACAAAATGTAACATTTCGTGAAGGTCATTCTATTTGTCTACTTAAATTTAAAGGTCACTGTTTGAATTACAATTCATCTATAAGCGGAGGAAGATGGATGGATGGATGGATGGATGGATGGATGGATGGATGGATGGATGGATGGATGGATGGATGGATGGATGGATGGATGGATTTCTTAAAGATGTATTTTCTGTGTTTCTACATAATCTATATGGCACTGTTCCTTAATTTACATTGAATGATTTACTAAAATAGACTTTTTTCCTCCCTTTCTGAAAGTAGAAGTACTTATCTCATTATGCTCAGTTTCTGAATAAATAGATAAATAGATAAATGTATTAAACTGCTAATCTTTAAACAGCTTCCTGTCCGCAGTTTAACAGTTAAAAAAATTCACATGAAACCCTTTATTTTTAGTATTTAGGCCAAGATATTTGAAAGGGTCTGTGTGTGTGTGTGTTTGAATTGAACCTTACTTTTTGTGAATTGACTTTTATATTTCATTTATTTTGGCTTAGCACAGTAAAAATCAGTGAGAGGTTCCATTTAAAATGAAATAATATAAAGAGGTGGAGTAGGGGAGGGGAAACCAGATGCTTCCCTGGACTTAGTAATTCCTTCTTGGCAACTGATGGAATTTTCTGTCATTTATGACTCTCTGGATTTTGAGGAGGTTGAGACTATGAGTCATCAAATAAAAACAGGCAACAAAAATCAAGAATACCACAGTGGATATGTAGCTGTAGAAGTAGAATAATGAATAACTGCAGCCACTTGTTCCTGGTGTGCTAATGTGAGAATCCCCTATCAGTCAACAGTTACAGTAGATATAGGAACACTGGAATCTCTGAAATATTACCAACAAGCGAGTGCAGTAGTTAGCCCTGTAATCTCAAAGCAAAAAGATTTAACCCTGGTGTGCTTGCCGGGGTTCTCTCCAGGTACTGCATACATCTCTCAGTCAAAATGAATATAGTGGGTTCATTGATGAGTCTAAACTGGTTACTGGTATGAAATTAAGAGTGAAAGGTTGTATGTCTCAATATGTTGGCCCTTTGATACCCTGGGATGTACCCAGCTTGTTACCATACATTAGAAGGATTTTTTTTTTTCACCAGCTCCCTGTGAATGTATGTGCAGGATGCGCTGTATAGGTAATAGAGTGAATAAATGGGTACAATTAGAATACATAAAATCCAGAAATCTGTATCTGGTTGGGAGATAGACATTTCTTTTATCATAATATCTCTCTATTGCTAACAGGCATCAACAGTGAACAAAAAGGCACATAACTGATAATGCATCCAGCCACCAGCAGACTGATTGTCTGCAAGCTTAGGAAAACCGAAAAAGCACTATTTTAATTTCCGGGAGGTGAATTATCTGCCCAACCTCCTGCAGATGAGGCCTCTATTGTAGATACTAGCAGTGACCCCATTGGAAATTGACGTGAAACTATGGTTAATTGTCTTCCTCCTGAGCTCCATGAATGGTGAATGGGGAATAGCATTTCTCCTCCAGTCATTTACTCATCACAGGCAGTCTTGTTACTTTACTTAGAAACAAAACCATTTCAGCTATAGTAAGCGTTTTATAAAGAGGCCCTGCTACTTATCTAGTCAGACTTTTGCGCTGAGCAGGGGAGACAATTTGAATACCGAATGCAGACTTTCGTCTCCAATCGTCATAGTTAGTAACATCACTGTTGAAGAGACCATGGTACATTCAAAGCAAAATGCAATATGAAAAGACGTAATATCCACTGATCCAGAAAACATCGGCAACATGATTTGCTTTTAAAATCAAGTTAGAATTTGCTTTGTTCATTAATGCTCAACATGTAGTTTTGTTTTTGTTTTTGTTTTTTGTTTTTTTGGGGGGGGGTTCAGTGCCATTGTTTGAAATGGTGATCAGAAGAGAACAGACTTCTAACATGGTAATCTGAAGTTGTGGACCCAATGATCTCTATATTAAAAAACAGCAGTGCTCAAGTGATGAAGTCTGTCAGGATTCTAGAAAAGCAAAATAAATAAATATCTGCAACTGCATCTCCCTGCTTGTCAGTTAGGATTACTGTCAGTCATGTCACACACCAGCTACCTGTCCATACATCAAGCAGGCTGCTAGAAACTCACCCTGTTGTTCTCCTGACCAGACAGCAATGCTATCACAGGTTCTCTGAATCTTACTTAACCTACCGCCCTGGTTCTCTTTCTCGTCCTCATCATGTACCCCGTAACTTGATAAACTGAGCTGTCCCAGTCAAGCAGAGCCATTTTCAGATAAATTAATGTGTCCTTTCAAATTCAGTCTCTGCCTGTGTCATGGCGGTACAATTAGATCCGATGTGGTCAATGGGCCGTTGGTAAGAAGATACCTGCTTCAGCAGCCGTAAAACTGAGCGCCAAACATCAATTCAATCCAATGTCAGGAAATGTGCTTCCCTCCCTGGCAAGTCACCCCACACATGTGAGGCAAATATCTGGAACAGGGGTGGGTATCACAAAGGACAGCAAAGGCTAGTGATTAGCCCATGTAGACTCTGAAAAAGAACCATTCCACAAACGCAGTCCTATTTATTTCCATGTGGTTCAATAGCTCTTGACCCTTTGTTTTAAAAGCATGCACAAAAAGTAAACAGATTTGTGAGACCGCAATTTTTGTGCAATTTTTTCATCACGGTGTCATCAGTGAATGCTAATGAGGGTGTTTATTTTTACTGCAAAACAACATCATGTTTTTTTTTCAATTCATCATCTACTTTTATCCAGCAAATTGGCTGAAATATTAATTTTACTACATTTTAAAAACATCAGCATAGAACACTGCAGAGGTAGCATAAGCAGCAGCAGCAGTCACCTTGACTTCAGCCAACAGGACTGCAGCTTCCTGCTGTGTCCGACAAGTTTACAGGTTGGGTGATATCACTGTTCTATGAGAAATCAATTTGCATGGTGCTTGTGCAATAATAATAAAAATGAAAAAGTTATACCATGTTATCATTATACACAAATGTTGCATTATTTGTCAATAAGGCGATCGTATGAAACAATATTGAGCAAAAGGAAAGTCATCAATGTCACGAAAAACAACTTTTTCTCTTTACTTTTCATGTATCTTACAATGACAGTGTACAGCAGTGAGCGAGCCTTTGAGCCTCACTTTATACATCACTGTATTTGATATTGATCTTTGCATGTAATCTACAGGATACAAAAAGTTAAATGATTTATACATTCACTGTATAGAAGTTCATCTGCTTGAAGGTTGAAAGCTGGGAAAAGTATAACTAAAAATGTTTGGACTGTATATATGCAAATTTTACACAACTAAAAATGAGGGTATGCATATTAAAAAGGTAAAGGTCGTAAAAAGATAGTCAAAGTAGTTTTCCTAGACACATTTGATAGTTTAACATACTTGAAAACATTTATTTTCATCTGCAGTTGTTAAATTACTATTAAAACAGGTCATTGTAAAATCTGGAAGGTCTTGCAACTTTTTCCCATTGAATTCATCACTGAAAAACATTTGCAGAGCCTGGGGATGAAAGCTACTGTGTTCCATTTTAACATACAAAACAAATTACTGCTGGTGAAATGTAATATCTATTGGCAAGGGGAAATGGAAGAGGACAAGTAAAGCTTATCTGGAGTCGATGCTTTACTGCCTTTAAATGAATTAATGCCTTTAAAAGAATTAATCCCGATCTCAAAGGACATCGCAAGAATCACCTCCTTTGATTCTGCTTTACTGACAACACTTTTCCTTCCGCAGAGCCGGAAACATGCCAATAAAGTGCGGCTGTATTATATGCTGCATCCTGTGGATGGAGGCTGCCCTGCCAAGAAACTCAGAACAGACAATGTGAGTAATGAATTTTAAATATACATTTTACCCCTCAGATGAACTTTTCCCAACCATTTCAGGACTTACTGTGAAGTCAGGACATGTCAATCCACAACTGCCAGACTCATGAAAAGCTTTTTTTTATAATGGATTTTTGTGCTTTTCCAATGTGTCTTTATGACCCCGCACCCTCCATCTCTGCCAGAATAACTGACAGCAATGCCACAATTCTAGACCAATAAACAATGTGACAGTGATGTTTCTTTCCAAGTTTTAAAAGTTTTTCAAATTTTACTTTGTAGGTTTGCCCACATTCAATCAGCCGTTACACTTGTGATTTTATTTTTTGTGTTGATGTGAAAAGTATTTCAAACATAATTTATTATTGCCATGTAAATTACATTAAAATGGGCATAGATGTCATTGCTATGATCACTGAAAATTTGCGTTTGATTAGTCTTGAAATCTGGCCTTTAAATTTGACCAGGGTATGTCATGGGAGGGTATCACTGTCATTCTACTCTCACTGGCCTCTCTTAAATTTTAACACACTTTCAAACATTTCCCTCTTCATGCTTTTTTTCCTTCTTCTGAAACATGTTTCCTCATTTTTTGTATTTTCTTTCCCTCTACACACACTCTCCAAAGGTCTCTCTGTCTCTTTGATGTTTTTTTACACAGCCAAGTATCAAAAATGGTATTTTACCCTGCTTCTTTTGTCAGTGTATTACTGATGCATTCCTCGCTGGCAATAGATCCATTTGCAATTAGATTGATGGAAGGCCATTATGCCTTGACTCTCACTTTGTCTTTTCTTACCTTTCTTTTCTTTCCATCTTGCCAGAACAATAAAGTTTAAGATTTTGGCTCATAATTCACCTTGTTACTTCACCAGTGTTTTATGACAGATATTAATCATGTACTGCAAAATGCTTTGATTGATGATGTTAAAGAGTCCTTCAAAACTGGGATATCATCAGAACTACTTCTTTCCTGTTCTGAGTTTAAATATCCTTTACCTTCATTTGTTGCATGTCATATTCAATGTTATTTGTCCTAGGTAACAAAAGGCAACAACGGGAGATGATTTGAGCTAATTTTTACAACTTGAGACGTTTTGTCATTTGAAGTCTCCTGAGAATCATGCTTGGACATTGTCTAGAGATGCCCTTCTGTTCATGCAGCAAACAGTAGCTGCTGCAGTTTTCATTAACTGAATGGATACACCTAATAGGAGGTGACGATGTCGTTCAGCAGACAACTTGAGGATTTTGTTACTCTAATCAGGTGGGCTTCTCCAACAAAAACAAAACTTCTACCGATGTGTCAATTATTTTCTCCTCAGTTCAGTGTGTTTGGCAATCCATCTGCCATTGCATGGAATTGGCAGATTGGTGGTCGATGACTGGGATACTGGGATTTGCAGCAGTCTTAGTGGGAAATGTTTCTTCACTAACTCCAGATAATAAAAGTAAAATGATTAAAAGTGGATACAGCAGACCTCCTTCAATTGACCGGCCAAGTTTCAAATAATCATGGTCAAGTAAAAGAAAGTTTTCTGATGTAGTACTATGAAGACCATAAGTCCATCTTGTGCACGGCCACAGCAATTGTCTTTCCTCCATAACAAAATTTCTAAAAAGATACCTACAAAACATTTAACTCTTAGGTAGGAATTTAGAAATGCCTGAAGTGACTAAAGTAACATTATTGTCACCCTGCAAAATCAACTTCCTTTTTTTTCAGACCAGTTCATGTAAACTGCCCTTACTGGCTTGTATCCCCTTACAACTGAGTGCGGATTATCGCTCAGAGGTTCCATGCAGATTTTCAAACAGACTTTATCCATTAACCTTTGCTTGACTTCTTCTAAGTGGTAGTGTTCTCATGCTGGGGCTCCCTCCTGATAGGACATGCCTGGCACACCTCAGCAGGGAGGCATCCAGGAAACATCCTAACCAGATGCCCGAGCCACCTCATCTAACTCCTCTCCATGTGGAGGAACAGCAACTCTACTCAGACCCCCTCCCGGATGGCCAAACTCCTCACCCTATCTCTAAGGGGGAGCCCAGACGCCCTGCGGGAGATGGCCCATTTCAGACGCTTGCATCCGCGACTGTTTTCTTTCAATCATAACCCACAATTTATGACCATAGTTGAGGGTAGAAACATAGATCAACTAGTAAATTTAGAGGCCTTTTGGCTCAGCTCCTTCTTCACCAAGACAGACCGGTGCAGAGTCCGCATCACTGCGGACACTGTACCGATCTGCCTAACAATTTCCTGCTGCATCCTTCACCCATTCATGAACAAGACCACGAGATACTATGAACTTCTCCACCTGAGGGAGGACTTCCTTCCTGAACCGGAGTGGGCAGTGCTCCTGTTTCTGGCCGAGAACCATGGTCTCGGATCTTGAGGTGCTGATCCTCATCAAGGCTGCTTCAAATACAGGTGCGGACCACTCCAGCAACAAGTGGAGCTCGCGGTCCGATGAGGCCAACAGAATCACATCATCCACAAGAAGGAGAGACCCAAACCTGACCACCCAAACGCCTAAAAATTCTGTTCAGAAAAGTTGTGAACAGAATCGGTGACAGGGCGGCCATGCTGAGTCCAACCCTAACTGGAAATCTGACCAGACCATGCTCTGACACCAATTTTACAAGTACCGAACAGCCCTTATTACAGGGTTCTGTACCCCTTCCTCCCAGAGCACCTCCCCACAGGATTCCCAATGGGACACAGTCGAATGTCTTCTCCAGGTCCACAAAACAAATGTAGACTAGTTTGGCACACTGCTGAGGTTGTAGAGTTGGTCAACTCTTCCAGCGGCAGGATGAAAACACATTGCTCCTCCAGGATCCAAGGTTCAACAACCCGTCAGACCCTCACTCCAGCATCTCTGAGTAGACTTTCCCAGAGAGGCTGAGGAGTGGGATGCCCCTCTAATTGAAGCACACCCTCCAATCCCCCTTTTTGAAGAGGGGGATCACCACTCCAGTCTGACAATTCAGCGGCGCGGCCTCCACCTTCCACAAGATGCTGCAGAGGTGTGTCAGCAAGGACAGCCCCACAGCATCCAGAGTCTTAAGGAATCAAGGACATATCTCATCCACCCCTTGGGAGTGTTTTTTACTACCTGCTTTTGGTAGAAATATTGAATTTGGATTCAAACGCACTTCTTTTTTTTCTTCTTTTTTCTAAACATGACTACTATGGCAACTGTGGTTTGTGGTAGAAATGTGGGATCTTTATGAAGCATCTCTGAAGTATTGCTTGTAAGAAGCTACCATACCAAACTCAAAAGTATGCCCTCACCAATCCACAAGACACACTTTCAAATTCATTACATAAGCTGGCTCAATATTGGTTTGTTGATGAGGCACCAACTACAGAACATGTCTGTCTTCTGCCGCTTGATGCAGAGCTCTATCAGGAGACTGGACCAAATGGAGAGTAAGGAGTTAGCAAAGCATCTCATTTCAGGATCTCCAATAAAAATTTAATCTACCTTGAGCTTAAAAGCCTTGCTAGGAGAGACAGAAGCCCCCCTTATTCATTAGAGGAAGACAAGGAGAAATAGGCGGGCTAGAATGTGGCGGTTGGAGGATTGGCCTAATCAGATAACTTTACTATCCTTTCCTCATTTCTACTGTAGCTGTTCAGCTTCCCTCCGGGAGTTTACTGTCCCCCGTTTCTTGTCTGTTTTGTATCATCTATGATGTATTTGGATCATGTCGATGATTTAACTTCTGCACCCACAATTATACAAATTATACATTTGAAAACAGTGGATCTTTGGGGTCAAAGAGATTGCAGCTAAGTAGTTGAATAACAGGGGTAAATTGAGTTAAATAGCTGAATTTGCATGTTGTAACCCAGAAAAGTGGGTCATTCACCATTTTTCAACTCCTAGAAAACACAGATGGATACTCAACGTGGGCAATATTATATGCATTCTGTGAGTAGTTAACCTTTAAGAACAGTAGAGTGATGTGGTCGGTCCACATAGCACTTCTTTTCATTTTATTCAAGTAAAATTCTGGAATAAAGTGTTTTTGTCTTCAAACTGAAAAGTTTTTTATCCAGACAACTCTGATGATTGATCAGACATCCCCCTTACTCGACATCGCTCTGATTATCCCTTCATTAGACAACATTTTTAACTTTCAATACCGAATTCTTTGGTGACCAACAAGGTCTTGTGAGATTTGAAAGTGGAAAAAAAGAAGGAAAGTCTCTATCATCATTTTAACAGAATACAACAGAATATATCCTCCAGACTTGAGTGGCAGAGCGATGTCCAAAGAATCAAGTTTCTGAGGAAAACAAGTATTTATTATTTTCCCACTTTAATCAAAATGAATAGACATAATTATTATGAAGAATTGATTCGAAACATTTCTTTAAAGGAATTACACATTCAGTTGGTTTCAAGTTATTTGTGTCACTATATTTTTATGGGTTCAATTTGTATTTTATAGCGCAGGCTCTGTTATGTTGCAACTGATGTACCAGAAGGTGTGAAAGTAAGCAGGTGCGGTCTGGTATTGCGTACCACTAAAAGATTCAGTGGAGGTATGTCGTACCAGGATGATGGGAGACTGCTTGCTATTAAGCCCTCATTCAGAACCAATGACCACCGCCCTGTGGGTCAGAAAATAGATGTACCTATGAGTGAACGACCGGCGATTTCACTTAGCAGTACATGACTGCACATGCTCGTCTACTTCCGGAAACCCAGCGGTTAGCTGTGGGGATCCGTGCGTTTGATTTAATGCACTGAGACATTTTCCACAACTGGTCACCAGAAGTCAAAAAATGCTGCTTGCGCTGGGACAGGATGAACAATAAATAACACTAGCAAAATCCCACATATTTTTGTGATTCTGGAAATAATTGACCATATTGTCAAGTGTTTTTAATTCTATCCTTCTACATCGGCCTACAGGTAGCCACCAGTAAAACATTTAAATGTTTTTATTTGTCTGGGTTTTGACTTTTCTATTTTACAATGCATGATGTGAGAGAGAGAGATGAAGGTTTTGGTAATAGTACCAGCCGATTAAAGTACCTGTTCCTCTTTTTATTATACCGTTGAGCTGAAGTGAAAATTCACGGGGGAAAACACTTAAAAAGCTTGTGGTTGAACATACTATGTGTGGCTGGTAGATTTTGACTAAAAGGGAAATGGTGGCCCAAAATTCTCCAAAATTGGAGATGAAAAACAACTGATATAACAGTGACTTCTGTTGTAAATTGTCCTGACCTCTAAAAGTGTTGTTTTGTAAAAACATTCCACTTGGTTATTTGCCAAATGCAATTGTGCAACAAAACAAATCAACAAACTAACACCTTTCAGTGAGGTTGCTGTGGTTCAAACTTTGCCGTGTCTGCTCAACTCAAAATTATATTTGGAAATTATAGTTTGGGCCCTGTGGGGTTTGTGCTACTGTGCTACTAAAGTCTTTTTGTCACTGATTATAGTCCAGCAATTTGTTGTTCAACAGCACAGAAGATGAGTGCCACATCAAGACGGATATATAAATATATATACATATTTATTTATACAGAGACAAAATCATTGCCAATGAAATCTTTAGTTTCTCTTGGACAAACATATTTATAACCACTTCAGAGAAAACTCTTGAAGTATCAAGCCCGTTTATCTTTCTTGAAGATCACAAGCTTGCACTGACTGAATATTTGCATCCAATGTTGAAGCACAAATACAACATCCATGATCGAATCGGGAAGAAGCTCACACATTGTTTCTCCTCTGTTTTCGAAGTGTCATTCAAAATCTATGTTGAGTTTGTAGTCTGACTCTGGGCCTTTCGTAAAAGGGCACATTGCCTTCATAGGAAAAGGCTCAACATTAAAAGTACACAGATGTGATGTGACCAGGCTGTGCTTATAAGGTGCCTCTGTCTAAAAATACACACAGCAGCACTGCCTCCAGAGACTGTGAGATTGTGTATGGCCTGGCATGGCCCGGCATCTGGACCTGGTTGACTTGATGCAATCTGACAATTGTAGACGCTGCTGGTCATGCTAGTTACTGTGATAACCTGCTCGCATGGATAAGGGGTCGGGTTGTCATTCTTGTAATTTGTTTTCAGTCTTTTGCACATTTTGGCAACTGAGATTGTAGTAGTAGGTTTTGATGGTACTCATAACCTGCTTAGCTGAATACAAGTGATTTATGTTTGGTTTTGATGCTAATCAGTCTGAAAGCTAGTTACAGCTGGGGTCTAATGTAAAACATTCAAATTTTGAAATCATAGAGGAGCATAGTGACAACATTTTTCATTGCATCCCTGTGTAATGAAGATTCAGGAAAAAAGTACAAATCTGCTAAAATCCATGACCTAAATTGGGGAAAAAGTGGTTCAAGAAAGGCAAACTCCATTTTCATTGACGCTCACAGGTGAAAATCCAGCCAGTTGCACAAAGCTCATGCCCAGATACTTGCATTTGGCGAGATAAATCGCTGTCCTTTTGTCTCATTAATTTTCCACCCGCCCCTGATCACTTTTAACTGACAACAAGACCTTTCCAGTTCATATGCATTACATGTCACAATCACAGATCTTCTTTTTTTCACTTTAGGCTTTTCCCTTCAGGGGTTGCCACAATGAATCAACCTCCTCCATCTAACCATATTCTCTGTATCCCCTCTCACACCAACTAACTTCACGTCCTCTTTCACTACATCCATAAATCCTCTCTTTAGTCTTCCTCTAAGTGTCCTGCCTGGCAGTTCCAACCACAGCATCCTTCTACCAATATATTTACTATCCCTCCTATGTACGTGACCAAACCATCTCAGTCTGGCTTCTCTGACCTTATCTCCAAAATATCTAACATGTGCTGTCCCTCTGATGGACTCATTCCTGATTCTATCCATCATCGTCACTCCCAAACAGAACCTCAACATTGTCATCACTGCTACATCCAGCTATGCGTCATATATTCTTATCAATGCCACTGTCTCCATACCATACAGCATCACTGGTCTCACAACTGTCAAGTATACCTTTCCTTTCATTCTGACTGATATTCTTCTATCACATAGTACGCGTGACACTTCCTCAATCCGTTCCAACCTGCTTGAATCTGTCATATTCACAGATCATTTCACAATTTACTGCTCTGTACAGCATAAGTAACATCTATTAAGGAAAAGTACAGACAACTGCAGTTGGTTGGCTGGTCGCCGGTCAGTTATTTCAACTGCCAGTTTCCATTAGATCAGGCCCTCAGCGTTGCCACCGGATCTTGGTGCAGAGACGGAGCAGTCGAACTGGAGATGGCACAGGTGTCCCACACTGCCTTGAATGAACAAGAAGTGACTGCTGTCTTATGCTTCATTGACTCGACCTCTCCTTAAGCGATGTCCAAAGGATTGCATGCATGGCACATACACACCAACAGTAAGTACACACCTACTGTACCGCAGACACAAGGTAAATATACAGTTTGCTTTGGAAAAGGAGTTATAAGCGAAAAAAAACCCACTGAGGTTTTATTGAATATAACACAAATGAATAAAGCCAACATATTTAAAACTCAAGGAGATTGTGGCATGTGAATAAAAGAAATGGATTCCTTCTATGATATTTCACAAAAAATGTGGATAAAATGTGAACAAATATGGATGATTATGGCCTTTGATAAAGGACCCTTAAAATGGAATTCATTTCTACCCCCTGGTGTGCAGATGTTCTGAAAAAAAATGCACACAGGAAGCATCTAAATCACATAAAATACTATCTACTGTACATCTCCAATAATTTAAAATTCACTCCAAATTACTCCAAATCCTAATACACATCCCGGCTAGATTGTGGGTTTTGATGGCCACCACCCGGCAAATAAATCTGAAGGGAAAATGACAGGCAAACACCATCTTTCTTGACATTAATAGCCGCAAGGCTGATTATTCTTGAAAAGCTGCCATATTTGAGGAAAAATTGAAATCCTCATAGCTAACTTAATGCTGCAGGAACATAGCTCTTTGTGATTCTATTTATCTATTTATATAGTCCTTTCTGTTGCAGACAACATATATCCTCTACTACATGAGCATTCATATCAACCCTTTAGTTGCTATGTGCAAGCATAGATTTCATTGTTCAGCAACTCAACTGACCTTTGAGTTTTCACAGAGTTAAATGACACTTTATACATTTGCTCTGCTTACATAGCTTTTTAATATATTCTGTGCCTATTATCAAGCAGTTCTATATTGAATTTAAATCTAGTAGTGTAGCGCTACGAGAGAAAATGGCAGGGCCGTGGACGGTTTACAACTTTATTTCATCCACACAAAAAACTAACTGACAGTGAACTTCTGTGGACCATAATGCCCCCGGCCTAAACCGCGCCCCGCGCCCTTAGTCCTGTGGGGTGAGAGGCCATGCCCCTTAGTGTCTGCCACACAGCGGCCCCCCCGAACACCCAGAAGGGACTCTTGAAAACAAAGTAGCATCCTGCAATAACGACTGCGTTGTCCCTCAGTCAAAGCAGTAGGAAGCACCAGACGATGGACCAGTGGAGGTACTGCTGGAGAGGGCGACCTCGACGGGGAACCTGGAAAGGAAACACAACTTCCCCAGCCACCCTGTGAGCTGGTTTCAGCCGAGCCAGCGATCCTGAGCATCATGTCGCACAAACACAAACTGAGCCGACATGAGCTCTGCAGGCGCTAAAGGGCGCAGAAAACATTTGTTAAATGGGGCCTGGAAACTGATAGCCGCTTCTCAAGAAGGGATCCGTTGCCGGACGGGGTAGAGGAGCCGATCTCTCGGACAAAACTACACCAGGGACTCGTAGTGGCTGACCGAGAACCTGTATCTGATACCATTTGAATGGTATCAGATACAAATTTAAGTGTTTCCCTCTTGGCTGGCCAAAAAATAAGTTTGAAAACCGAACAGAGAGGGGGATTATCCTGGAGTCAAGACACCTCTTGCTCATTTCTCTTGTCAAACTGGTTTCACATTAGAAATGTCCTCTGAGTTTCTTTGAAAAATCACAATGAATTGCCTTTGTATTTGGGAGGTCAGTCATTATTTGCTATGAGGGGCTTGGATTTAGCTGAATTCTCACCTCGCAGAAAACAGAACTGTGGAGAACTAAAGCAGGAGCCTGAAGGTTCATATCAGAGGATAATAAACTTTTATAAAAAAAAAAAACATCAAAAGGAAATAAATATTGAAATAAGAGGAAAAAAAAATGTTTTGCATCACAAAATGGAAATTTCTTCCATGTAACTTCCGAACATTTGGATAATGTAAATTAAATATCTGCAGCATTAATTGTTTTTTACATAACATGATTACATAAAATATAAAAAAGGAAAACTAAAAATTCAGGTGGGAGGCAACTTATGTTAAAACGTATATAAACTAAAATATTTGACAAAGTCCCCTCTACAGAGCGTTGCTAAATTGAGACTCATTCCAAATTCTATCAGTTTTAGAGACAGGCAACAAAAGGCAAGCTGCCTAATTCCGTAACCTCCTCATAGCAAGAGACCTGCAGCAAGCAGCTCGGGGCTCTCTGATGTTTTCTACTGATGGATTCCAAAAGACAGAGGGGAGACAGATCTGATGCCAGTGATTTCTGCCCCGTCTGTGTTAATGCAAAGTTTGTGCTCGAGGATAGGGCACAGTTTCCTTACAGCTCTAATTTGCTGCAATTTAATGCAAAATGGTTCTACAGTTTGGATTGAACACTGGTTTCAGTTTCTCGCCATGTTAAGATGGGTTTCAACCTTGTAATCATAAAGGTTTAGGAGAAACTCCAACAATGGATAACTCATCTTTGAATGAATCGTGCAATGAATTGCACGCAAGCGTGCAGTTGTCACAGCAGGACATTTTGTTGAGTTTGTGTAACCAAGCCGATCCCCACTGGAGTCTCACAACTGGGTCATTGATGGTGGAATCCTGATCATTTCCCTACAGTTTGTGAAGCATAATAATGTCAGGATAAGAGAGTAGTAGAACAGAGACAGCAACAGATGTGGCATGAACAAACTGTTTCTCTCAATGGAAACTATTTTTATGGAAACCAGAAGTCCTAAAGTCACCTTTAAAGCATCACTGATGATTTTAACGTCCTGTGCACATCCTTCAGGGGAATATCCTTGGCAGAGAGCCAAACTTGCTGACCAGGCGAGTACTGCTGCGGGGCTAGATGGCTTTGACGATCGCCCAGGCAACAGTTGCATACAGCTATCCAGAGGAGAGCCACCCTGGTATGAGTCCACACCTGCTGGCTCTCTGCAGATGATGCTGAACAGAGGGAAACTCCAGATCCAGCTCCTCTTCTGGGAACTATGGTGTCTGGTATCCCAGGGAGGCCTCAGAGGGGGAGCAACCGGTGGCCAAAGAGGTCAGGGAATTGTGTGCATAATCAATCCAACAAGATGTTGACTCCAAGGGGAAGGATCACTGGGCACTACACAGCGAAGTATGGCCTCCAGCTGCTCGTTCAGTCCCTCCATCTGTCCATCGGACCGAGGATGATAACCAGAGCTCAAGAAAACTCCAGCCCCAAAGGCAGTACAGAGCGACTTCCAAACCTGCGATATGAACTGAGGCCCCCTGTCAGAGACGCTGTCAGAGGGGGTGCCGTGGAGCCGGAAGAGATGATCAACCAGAAGGTCAGCCGTTTCGGCAGAGGATGGCAATTTCTCTTGGGGAATTAAATGAGTAGCCTTATAAAAATGGTCAATTTCAGTGAGTATGGCAGTTTTACCCAGGGAGGGGGGTAAGCCAGTAACAAAATCCAGAGAAATATGGGACTAGGTACCTCAAGTGGCTGCAGATGAGCAGACGGAGGGTGATTAGTGTCCTTGCACAGATTTGACAGGCAGAGTCGTACTCCCGGGTATCAGACTCCAATGAAGGCCACCAGAAGTAGCGCCAAAGCAATGCAATGGTCTAATGAATGCCGGGGGACAAGCGAACCTTGAGGAAAGGGTCCACTGGAGAACTGCAGATGGGACAAAGCGGCGGTCTGGTGGGCCATTCCCAGGATCTGGATCCATGGTCAGCCCCTGTCGGTGGTCTCCCCATCTGGAGCAAACTGCCTGGATAAGGCATCCAGTTTCATGTTAAGGGAACCTGGATGAAAAGAAACAGAGAAGGCAAAACAACCCAAAAAACAAGGATCAGCGGGCTTGACAGGAGTTCAATCTCTTAGCATTTTGCAGGTAGGAGAGGTTTTTATGGTCAGTCCTCACCAGAAAGGGTTGTTTGGCTCCCTACAACCAATTTTGCCATTTCTCCAAAGCTAGTAAGATTGCTCGAAGCTCACAATCACCAAAATCACAATTCTGCTCAGCAGGAGTCAACCATCTGGAGTTGAAGGCACAGGGATGCAATTTACCCCAATTTTCAGACCTCTGGGATAATACGGTCCCGACACCAGAATTTGAGGCATCCACCTCAAAAATGAACTGCCATTCAGGGTCTGGATGGGTGAGATATTATAATTATTAGCTTATAATTATTATTATTATTATTATTATCATAATCATTAGCTAGCTTATAGGCTTCATTTTTTGCTCAGTTTTTTTCGTCACATGACAGAGACAAGTTTCTTGGCGTGTCAAAGCATAGGTGGATGTAATTGGGAGACAGTGTTTTAAATAAAATACCTTTAATATTGATGAAAAATGAATAAAGAAAATAAATATTTACATATTAACTGAACCAAAGGGGGCTGCACAGTGGTGCAGTGGTTAGTGTTTCGGCCTCACAGCACCGGGGACCTCACTGTGTGGACGTTACATTGTCCCTTTGTCTGCGTTGGTTTCTTCTGGGTTGTCTGGTTTCCTTCCATGGTCTAAAAACATGCAGCAGGTTAATTGGAAAAAATGGGAAGATAGCCCAGATATGCAAAAGAGAGAGAGTGAATGGTCGGGCTGTCTGTATATGTGGCCCTGCGATTGACTGGTGACCAGTCCAAAATGAATCCAGCCTCTTGCCGAGGTGCAGCTGAGATAGGCGCCAGCATCCCCTGCAACCTTATGTAGGATAGACGGCAGACAATGGATGGATGGCTGACTCAATGGACCAGTACCGGTAATTTTGGACCTCTGATATAAACTTCCTGAAGTTTTTGATCAAAGGCAAAAATTAAAAGGACATTAAAATATATAGATGAAAATATTCTCAAAAGGACATCCATTACCGAGCACGAGTATCTGCTGACTGTATCAACAATTCTGGATTCTTACCTACTTTGAAGATGTAGAAATGCATTTTTTTGTTTGTTTTGGAAACCAAGAAAATACTTACACTACATGGCAAAAATTATTCGCTCACTTAACCAAATAATCAGAATCAGGTGTCCCAATCACTTCCATGGTCACAGGTGAATAAAATGAAGTACCTCGGCACGCAGACTTTTTTTAAAAACATTTGTGAAAGAATGGGTCGCTCTCAGGAGCTTAGTGAATTCCAGCGTGGCACTATGAAGGATGCCACCTGTGCAACAAATCCAGTTGTGAAATTTCATCACTCCTAAATATTCCGCAGTCAACTGTCAGCTGTATTATAAAAACATGGAAGTGTTTGGGAACAACAGCAACACAAGGCCGTGTAAACTGATGGAGCAGGGTCAGCGGATACTGAGCTTTATAGTTTGAAGAGGTCTCCAGCTCTCTGCAGAGTCAATCGCTTCAGATCTCCAAACTTCATGTGGCCTTCAGATTAGCTCAAGAATAGTGCGCAGAGAGCTTCATAGATTGGACTTCCATAGCCGAGCAGCTGCATCTTAGCCACACATCACCAAGTGCAATGCAAAGCATTGGATGCATTGGTGTAAAGTACACCACCACTGGACTCAAGAGCAGTGGAGACACATTCTCTGGGGTGACAAATCGTGCTTCTCCATTTGGCAATCTGAAGGATGAGTCTGGGTTTGGTGGTTGCCAGGAGAACGGTACTTGTCTGATTGCAATGTGCCAAGTGGGAAGTTTGGTGGACAGGGGATTATGGTGAGGGGTTGTATTTCAGGAGCGGGGCTTGGCCCCTTAGTTCGAGCGAAAGGAACTCTGAAAGCTTCAGCATACCAAGACATTTTTGACAATTCCATGCTCCCAACCTTGAGGGAACAGTTTGGAGCTGGCCCCTTCCTTTTCCAACATGACAGTGCACCATGCACAAAGCAAGATTCATAAAGACATGGATGACAGAGTCTGGTGTGGATGACCTTGACTGGCCTGCAAAAAATCCTGACCTCAACCTGAAAGAACACCTTTGGGATAAATTAGAGCGGAGACTGAGAGCCAGGCCTTCTCGTCACAAATGCGCCTATGGAAGAATGGTCAAAAATTCCCATAAACACACTCCTGAACCTTGTGGACAGCCTTCCCAGAAGAGTTGAAGCTGATATAGCTGCAAAGGGGTGGACCAATGTCATATTGGACACTATGGATTAGGAATGGGATGTCACTTAAGTATATACTGTATGTGAGTCAAAGCAGGTGAGCAAATACCTTTGGCCATATAGTGTATGTTTGAAGGAGTTGTTCTTCCAGATTCCTCCAAAATCACTTCCCTGTAAATCATCACCTTCGGGATGAATTTGAGCGGAGACTAAGAGCTAGGCCTTCTTGTCCAACATCAACAAAATATCACATAGGACATCTATTTCATGCCACAAAAACAGGCAGATAAAGACATACTACTTCACTTAAACAAATATTAAAATATGCAGCACAGCGCTGATAGCAAAGAGAATTTACTGCTTGCGAATCAAAAGATTATTTTATTGTGCTCCACATGAATGGGAATGAGCCAGACCCTTCCACACACACACACACACACACACACACATACTCACTCTCTCTCTCTCTCTCTCTCTCTCTCTCTTCCTCACTCTTGCTCTCGCTCTCTCTCTCAGTGCCTTATAAGTTACATATTTATGAATTGCAGTGCAACAGTACATCTTGATAATGTAGAACTCTACAACTAGTATTTCTCACTATTGGTTTGAAGTTAACTGCACAGTACAGAGGTGAGGTGGGCTGCATTTCTGCCGGTTCATGGCTTTTCTGAACCCAAAAAGGCTTTTTTTTTAATTTTTATCAATAACTGCACTTTGTGAGATTATTTTCTCTGCATCGTATGACCTTCACAACTTTATGTTTCAACTTTTCACCCTATGAATGTCAATTTGGGAACATATACCCACCTGCCACTTCATTAATTACATTTCTCTGCAATTTGCGTCTCATTTATTCAGTTAAATTAACCATGAAATTATAAATGCTCAAAAATGAAAGTGATGCCCCAGCCACTAGTGTAGTTGTATTCCTCTTGACTTTATATTTTGCCATTATGACAATCACATCATGTAAGTAAAGATGGCACATTAGCTTGTTTGCTGCTGAAGGAAGGCTGTGTGTGTGTGTGTGTGTGTGTGTGTGTGTGTGTGTGTGTGTGTGTGTGTGTGTGTGTGTGTGTGTGTGTGTGTGTGTGTGTGTGTGGTTGCGCAGGGAAAGGGGTAGAGAGAGAAAAGACAGAAGAGTGAGGG
>CAAKHD010013896.1:63951-90577 GCA_901007705.1 Fistularia tabacaria
GGAAGGCTGTGTGTGTGTGTGTGTGTGTGTGTGTGTGTGTGTGTGTGTGTGTGTGTGTGTGTGTGTGTGTGTGTGTGTGTGCTCATGCAAAGAGTTGGTGAAGGACAAGACCAAGGAAGGAAGGAGGAGCTCTGTATGTTTCTCTCTTTTCCTTTGTGTGTGTGTGTGTCAGAATGACTCACCGAGCCACAATGTTTCTCTGTTATTCTGTTATCACATACTGTGGAAGGAATAGCTTTGTCTTTGTCTCCACTCCAGCCACACAGACACACACATAAGGGGTGATATACTACATCACCACAAACAGCACTTGAGCAAAGGGCCTGATATGACATTGCAGTATCTAACCCCCTACTTGTGCGGGACCTGTTTGTTATGAGACTTTGATGAGACACAATTTCTTTGCTCTGAAATTATCATTATTTTTCTTATTGATATGGTTTATGAAGTCATAAATATCAATATTTATTTTTTACTAGTGTGTGCCATCCATGTTCTCCCATGTTTTTGTTTTGGTTTGTTTGTTTCTTTTATTCAACATAACATAACATCTGAGAGCAAATCTAACACAGGCAAATGTTTAGTCATGAGATTCAAATTTTACGATCTGCAAGATAATGTGAGGAACAGAAAAAAAAGTACAAAAATGTAGCATTGTGTGAAAGTCTCTTGGATGTTTAATTTTTGTGGCTAAAAGGGACTCAGTAACATGTTCCACCATGAGGAGAGTGACTTGGACCTGTTGAGGTGGAAATTTTAATTTCCTTTCCTTGTTAGTGTCGTGACCTGGAGACCTCAAACAAGTATTAATTTTATTCAGCAAGCAAGGACTGGAATCTGATGAAACAACAAAGGGATATGAGCCAGTGCTTTGAGCAGTGAGAGAGGAGTGGGTGATTGGATCAATGGATCATGTGGTGGTAATGTTTTTTGTGCCCTTTGTTTCGTTTGTTGTTTCTTCTTTTACTTTTTGTTTTTCTGCATCAATTCATTTGCTGTCATCTCTTCAGCAGGTAGAATGTGTAAATGCTCTGTAAATAAGTATTGTGGTTGGAATGGAACAGTGGTCTTAATCGTGTTGACCTATTCATCAACTTAACATTTCAATAAGAACTGCCTCTCAGCCTCACACAGCAGAGTAAGCACAATCACATCAATATTATGCTTCTCTACTCATACTGCAAGCTGAATGTAAAGCAAATAACAAGAATGCTTTAATCAAAAAGTATTATAATCATACATTCTAACAGAAAAATCCTTACCATAGGCAAAATATTTTGGAGGCTCATTAAAATTGCTAATTGGTTATTTAGGCTCATGTAACTGTAATAATTTTTTTTCAGGCAACTTTTATAACTTTAGCAATTTCTATCACATAATTATATTCCATATATTGGTGCCATGGCAACTTTTTTTTCAAAAATAGTTGCTGACCAGATACATCAAAAATTGATATATGCATAGATATAAATGTTGAATAAAATACTCAGGAGAAAATATTTGTATGTGACATTAAATTTGAGAAGGAATTAATGTATACTTAATTAATACCTCATGGGGAAATTCGTTCTCTGCATTTAACCCATCATGGCTGAACCATGAGTAATTGGCTGCTGTCTACTAGCGCCAGGGGAGCAGTTAGGGGTTCAGTGTCTTGCTCAATAACACTTCAACACACTAGTAGGAGCGGGGGATCAAACCAGGAAGGTCCGGTTCCAAGGACAGTTGCTCTACGTCCTGCACCACCCCAAAAACTGCAAAATTGAAAATTGCATTTTCAGAAAACATACACAAGGGTACCCTATAACACCTTTTCAGGTATATGTGCATGTGTATTGTTTTCAGTAGATAAGATTAATAGTCAAGGAAATTATATTAGCTTGCCTTTTTCTTGTCCGTTAAAAGAACTGAAGGTCAGTAAAAAAAAAAAAATTAAATAGAAAAAAAAAGTTTTTTATACTGTGGATATTATGTCCCTATTTAGCTGCTCTGATTTTATAAACAGGATCCTTATGTGATGAGAATGAGGGGAAAAGGTGATGGAGACATTTTCATTATACTGAAAGAAAAAGATTTCAAAGACTTGATACAAGCATATGTAGATGATTCATTAAGACAGTCCTTAATTTCAGTTAACAGACTGCAAGGATTTCAGGTTAAATTTTGTTTTTTATTCTTATTTTATTGTTTCTATTTTCAATATTGATAATTTTCATTTTTGCATGTTCACGCAATGTCTGCGTGGGCTCCCTCTGGGACCCCCTCAGTGAGGGAGTGGGATCCCAGAGGGAGACTGTGAGGGGCCCTCACAGTCTAAAGACATGCAGTAGGTTAGCAAGTTGCCAAGATGTGTGAAGAATGGATTGAATGTTTGTTTGTCTTTTTATGTGAACATATGATTGACTGGCGACTGGTCCAAGGTACACCCTGCCTCACACCCAATGACAGCTCGGATAGGCTCCAGTGCCCCTGTGACCCTGAGTGCAACCCACCCTCTCCTCTAAGGAGAGGAGAGGGTGGGTTCAGAAGCAGAGAGAAAAAAGGAATGGCAAATGTTGGTTGACATAGTAATGTGTACTTTATAAACAGTCTCTGCATTTAACCCATCCTGGATGAACCATGAGCAGTTGGCTGCTGTCGAGCAGCGCCAGGGGAGCAGTTAGGGGTTCACTATTTTTTTCAACAAGACTTCGATTCCAAGGACAATCGTGCTACCACCTGTGCTATGCCGAGAGAGAAGGTAGATATACTGTGTTTCCAGGATGTCCAGTTTGAGATGTGGCAAGGCCAGAAACTTAGGAGCAGGTTTGAAGTTGTCATGGTATTGAAAGGAAGAGAAATGGAGTAAAAGTTATCCCGAAGCAACATTATTTAAGGGCTGTTAGGTGGGATGTGAATTAGAGGAGAAGGCAAATTCTGAAGTGAGTTCAATGAAGTGATGCAGAATTTCTCCAGGGATGAGAGAGTGGTGAGCGGTGCAGTCAGTGGAGATGATGAAGAAGTGATGGGCATGTTTAGTGTCCAAAATAGGAACCCAGCGGGACATATACTGTTGGAGTTTGCAAAACTGTTGATGATGCTGGAGAGCCTCTTGGATGGGAATTGAGTTATTTTCTTGGATGGGCTTCAATTGGGGGATGACTGCTATCAGTCTAAAGTGACACCTCATCAGTTGTGTGCCCCTGCCTCGTTGGGTATTTCAGCCTTCTATCACAATACAACCTCAGCTGAGGCTGGCCCACACTGCAGGCTGATCGGACCTGGCTATGTGTTGCCCTGAACGCGCCACAAGGTAATTTACCATCTCCCTCCGCTTCAGCCACAGTCAGTGACTACGTCTTACGGCTGTACTCAAGCTCCTTAATTGGCAAGGAAAGTGAATTGAAGAGTCCTTTGTCTGCTGTCTGCTGTCTGGTGTCTGATGCTAAAAGGAGTTGAGTAAAGATGAAATCTGCTTTCAGCTGTGTGAACGCTCCAAATTAAATCCACTGGCAACTGTTTACTTCTGCCCTGTCTCACAATAGCATTAGTTGCTTTAATAACAATTAACATTGTTTGAATGAATACTCTGCCCTGTTTACATATAAGGTTGCATAAATATGCATTTTTATATACATATGTCTATTGGTTATATAGGTTATAATCTCCAATTTTAAAGGAATTGCAGGCTTTGTGTTCAAATGAAGAAGTCATATCATCAACCTTCCAAATGAAAGGGCGCCGACTCAACCAAATGAGCCCAAAGTCATCATCAACAGTTAGGAGCAGCTTGGCACAGGGTGTTTGTGTGGTCCTTGGAACTGAATAGTTCTGGTTCGATTCCCGTCTCCTACCCTGTCGAAGTGTTATTTAGCAAGATACTGAACCCCTAACTAAGGGAATGCTAACTGGCATAAATATACTTTAATGTTTGTCTGATACCAGAATGTGCTGTTAAAAAACCTCAAAGAATTGATATTTCTTAAAAAAATCACAATTTATGACATATTTTTTACCTATGAGCGCAGCCATTCTGTTAACTTTAGCTTTCCACTAGTGTTAACTTTCTCTTGGCATGGTACAGTTTGTACGGTAACAATGCCAAATTGTGCTGCTTTTGGGTGCAATATCCAGTCCAAGGGAAACAAAGGGACTGATGCTAGTCTACACAGCTTTCCAAGGGACAAAAAGGGGAAAAAGGAGTGGGAAAATGCTTGTGGACATATACATAAGGATCCGCGGCTGTGTTCTCGTCTCTTCTCTCTGGATGCATTTGACGCATTTAGCTTACCTAAGCTGCTGAAAGAGCTCAGGTACGCTGCTAGTTTTAAACGGACATGAAAGCCAAATGCTATGCCTATAGTTTCATAAGCAAACAAAAGAGCCTTAAGAAACAAGTGAAGTCCACTCAAAGAAAAGCCACAGGCAGACGACATTGGATGTTCTCCTGCAAAGACGTCAACAACCTGCTTCTTCAGAAGGAGCATCTGATGAAGAAAGGCACCAGCACGATCACAGATGAAGCTGAAAACGAGTTCAGTCAGAACAGCAGTGCGTAAGTCAACAGTTAACACCCGATGACAAAATGTGGAGCTCCTTACAACAGATGCCCTCTCTCTTACAATAGCAAAGCAGTTGCTGCACGCAGTCCAGAGACTTCTGCCACCTCTTGCCAAGCTGCGTCTTTGTTTGTCTTCATTTTGTAGCACATTTTAACTTCTGTCTTCAGTGTTATCCTCCTCACTCAGGTCTCTCTCTGGTTCAAATGGGAAGGGTTGCAGAGATTACATTTTTTCCCACTCTAGGGTAAAATTAGTGAGACCGAACCCAGTTCAACCCTATAACATCACTACCCAGACAGCATTGCAATACAAACAACAAAGTTTTATTTTCAATTTTATAAAAATTAAGATATGTTAAGAGATTTTATTACCATTTTTGGATGGTATAATTAATCCAATGGGATCTTGGTATATCTGGGTAACTGGGGATCCCTTTAAGAGACAAATTATTACAACTGATATCTCTTGCCTCATATTAAAAGTGTGATAGACAGGACATTGGACTTTTACTCTTTGCTTACTAACTCACTCTAAGTGAAGTCCAAGAATAAACAGGAAGGTCACACAAACAAATCAGCACACAGGCTGCTTCATGCAAGCCTTAAAAAGCCTAATTTCCACTCAGTGCAGAGTTTTGACTTCTGATAAGCGTTATGAATAAGGCATGGCCACTCACACTGGAATTCCTGGATTGTATGTCAGGTCTATCAAGTACCTGAGGGAGCACAATCCCCCTCACGCAACCTCCTGGTCTGTCCTTGCCTGAAAGTTTCATAGGCTCTAAGTTGGCCTTTCCTTGTCACATAGAACTTTTGACAACTCCTAGCCACTCATGGATAATATTGACTAAAACTGTATATGAAAAACGTCATTTTTAAGTGAAATACTGATTCACTAAAACTCAAAATAAATAGATGTGCTTACCAACAGATTGCATGCAGCCGAGAGTTTAAAAGAATAGTCACAAGTAAATAAATAAATGTCGCATTATGGCTTTTCTTGAAACATGTAGGCAGCATATTTAATAATCACAGTTTTTCAACGATGTCAAAGTGACTTAATTGAACATCATTGTCCACCTGCAATCTCCTCCTGTGAAATGACGGAGCGAGATTTTGGTAATACAATAGACACTTGTTTTTCTCTGCAGTGGTTTCCTTTCCATAATGTTGTCAGGCACTTCACTCTGAGCCTCTGCCCTACATATTTTTTTTTCACTGTGAGTCATTCATCAGTGGTATAGTGCCATATGGTGGACTCATTTCAATTTGTATTAATCATCTCCAGCCAAAAAGAATACAGAATGCAGTATTGATTATTGATTATCCTAAGTATGCGGAATCAATGGCAGCTCACCTAATTACACATGTGAAGCCATACCAACACTATGTTCTTTTGAATCATTATCTGATGTAGTTTATTGATGAGTTAATCTGCAGTTCTATTGCTGACATTTTAATAAAGACTTATCGTAGCATCTAATATTAAAGAACTATAGGAATATTGACTTTTTCATTCATCTCCAGCCGATACAATTCAGCTGAGGGGGTACAAAAACATTCACATTAAGGCCCCCTCCTCGCAGGAAAAAGCATCCCAATGAGGTTTTGCAGCTCACTTGGATCCCCTCCACCTCCTCCATTCTGAAAACTCTCCTTTCCTTGACCCGATCTCCTTCTCACTTTTCAGGAAAACAAGAAAAAAAATTAAAAAACAGGAGCATGTCTCTCAGTTCATCCCGTGCCCTACATGTTCTCTGAGGATAATGGTTCCTGGTACAATTTGCCCAGATGGAGACTCGGTGAGCGGTCCACCATCAGCCTTACTGGACCTGCTATCGTCATTTAACACACAAAGCTTACTCCATTCTCATCCCAACAGGATCCAAACAACTCTATGCAAAGAGTGCGTCACCCCTCCCCTCCAAATGAATAAGCAGTCCAGAGATTAGTGACTTGCTCAGTTTGCAGCTGTCTCTCCTTGTACATGTGTGTCTGTAACCTACTTTAGAATCACTCAAGATAAAGTACTCTCTGTATCTGTATTAAAATGTTTTAATGTAATGTTACCTTTATTTATTCATTTTTTCCATTTGTGTTTTTGTAGGGCAGCGAGGATGGTGACGTGGACAAGAATAAATGCTGCACACTGTGTAACATGTCCTTTACATCAGCAGTGGTGGCACAGTCACACTACCAGGGTAAAATCCACGCCAAGAGGCTAAAATTACTACTGGGGGAGCAGCCAGCTATTACAGCTAAAGGTATCGGCCCTGTTAAAAATGCATAGTGTTTATTAAAGATAGAGGAGCACCATGTGTCTGAAGGAGATTTATTATTGAAAAGAAAATAATTAAGGAATGAGACAAACAATGCCATATGTGTTGACAATGTTTAGAGGTGTTGTTATGTACGTGTGAAGTGGAGCAGAACGTTGTAGGTGATATGAAATAATTATGTTGTATGTGTCTGTCTCTCCCTGCATGTGAGTGTGTGTTCACCTTACATCTCTCTCTAATGCGTTATTTCTGAGTAGGAGTACAAAATAAATACACCGAACAATGATAAAAGCAACAGTTTTATATTTGAATGTGTTTGACTACCGCAAAGATTGGCTCTGTGTGCTTGAGGGTCCTATGAAGGTTCATTTTTGTGATCATTAATTCTTTGACAGTCACACAGAATAGAAACCGTAATATATTTGTTTAGAGACAATATATATTTGCAGTCTTTACTCCTAACATTTTGAATTTCAAATAACACAGTTTTATCTCATTCTGCAAATCCTACCTTTGATGGTTTCACTCAAACTTCAACAATCTAATTATTTAAATTTGTTAAACCTCACACAGAAACCCTATTTTCCAGAATCCCGACCACTTACAAGTGGATTTATTTTGTACATCCTGTCTCGCATAGCATATCTCCAGGGGTGCCGCTCCCGGTCGAAGATTTTTGACACAGTATCTTTATCGGTTGCAATATATATATATATATATATCCCAGGAGCTCTCATGAAAAATTCTAAAATCTCCTCAAATCCACACTGACAAAATGTCCACAACCTTAGAAAAATTGCACTGCATTACAACTTTATTACAACCAGTCAACTAGCAACTGGTGCTGCAGACTAGCTTGTTTCTGTGCCGGTGTTTACCAACAGCCCTTACCTAGGCTGGTTGAAATCTACTGCTGTTGAAATCCTTGGACAGTTGCTCACCTTGAACGTACTCACAAATTGGCGTTTCTGAGAATAATAAGCATAGTTCCCATGAGGAAACAAGGATGAGAACCAAAGCATATTTTGAGCGTGAACAACTGAGTCCTCAGTTAGTGATGGCGGGAATGGATCAGCCTTCAGCTTTTTCAAGTTCACTGAGTTATGTGTAAGTACTTCACTGCTTTGTGGTTCCCTTTTTCAACTACATATCTTTCGCCACCTTTTCTTTCATTGACAGTCTGCTGGTTACTGATTAGATTTCTTTTTAGTGTCTTGGTATTATTTTAAGATGAATTCATGCCAGATTATTACTGTTTCAGTGATGCAAGACCTTTATTTACCTTAACCTGTGAGAATAGTATCAGTAAGTTGTCATAAAAACATTTTTTCGTTTTAGTAAATGTTTGTCGAACAATTCTGGAAGCCCCCTGGCTTAAAAAGCATAATTATTTTCCCCCTTTTTTGCATCTAAGTATTTCCATATCACCTTACACCTTCTGCATTTATTGATGCCTTTACTGTTGGGCTGAAAGAAAACCATTGTTGCATTGTGTTGTAAAAATTTGAGAGGAACCGATTTGCAACCTGCAGCTAACACATACATAATAATACAGTACATAATACATGTACCCTGTCAAGAAGTGCAGCGCTTATGCAAACAAAACAAGCACAGAAAGATGAAATAATGAGCCTGAATCACAAGATTGTAGGTTTACTCATCAAAAGACTTACTTCACCAATTGTCCTAAATCATATATAGAGATCCTTTGAAAGCCATTCCTATAAAGCGAAGTACATTAACAAGTAAAGGAAATTGACTCCAGGTATTATTTACAGCTTGTACTGACATGAATGTTCAACAACAACTGGACAACAGGAGATTCTACACAATACAGAATACAAAGTGCAAAGTAGATAAGTTTTGAGTAAAGGTAGAGCAAACAGTGGTAATGCAAAGAGATACATACAATTTGGATATGTAAGGTGTCGCTAATGACACATTAGTAGTAAATAAAGTAGAGCAATTTAATGCCTCTGAGTGAAATAATCCATCCCCTCATCACTTTGAAGTGATGATGTTAGTCAGTTTTATACATAAGTGGCCTCAAAGGCAATCCCTGTAATCCTTTTTTTTTTTTTTTTGCATTATCAGAGATCATATGTTTTTTCTTTCTGTCTTTTTGACCTTGCTGCAGGCCAAACTGGTGTTTGCCAAAACTGCCAGTTGGCCAGTACAGACCATGATGTGATTACTGATGTGTGAGCCTTTTTTACCTTGAGACCATGGGTAATTCTGCAATGCTGTAGCAGCAAAGACATGTCCGGTTCACATTAGTCACGGGGACATCGACATCTCAAAGTGCGAGCACATCTCGGCATCAATATTTAGACCTTTTCTGAAATTTCTACTATCTGATTATTAATTTTTATTCACTGTCAGTGAGTGGATTAATTGAATTCTATTAACCACTTTTCTGCTGTCCTTGACACTTCCAGTTTCCACATCACGCTTTAGTTACTAAATGCTTGGATCATCTTCCAGAATGCGTGGGATATATTAATTCTTGTGTGTGGTTCATTCTCTTCATATCAGGGGGCAGACAAATTCAGCACATTCCCCATTCTGCTCTCTAAATCACACATTTTGGAAGAACCATGGCAATTATTTGGACCGACTCATCACAATTTGAGGGGCAGTTCAACACTGTAATGTGTTTATTGTCATGCAATTTATCAATAATTAAGCTGGAAATTGATTACGTCATTTGGATAATGTGTCTAGCTAGTATTACTATAATTTGAATCAATCTTTGCATGACTGTGTGTCATTAGTAAGTTTGATACTCTTACAAGTTCTTCAAATCTCTGAAAAAATGTCGACATTGCCTGACATTTTGCAGACCAGATGATTGTTAACTTTGTCAATATTAAAATACCTGAACACATTCACAATGAATGCAACAGTTACATTCCATTGCAGATGCCAGTTCAGTATTTCAGATCAAGCAGTATAGTAGAAATCATGGAATCTGTTTTAGGGGTGTTCTGTCAGCATCACAAATAGCAATTCCTCTGCCCCTCTGTTTCTTTGTTGACTGGCAGTAAATGAGTGAAGAAAGGGATACTATGTATAAGTTTTTTTTGCCTCCAGTGTTTCTAAAACGTTTGGATAGACCAACTAAGATACAATCCATTAAAAACTGTGTGGTGACTTCCTATGAAATACAAAAAATACCTCTCGTGTTTATCCTTGAGGATAATGTCTTGGCTGCCATAACTGGTCCTTCATGTCTTTAGCTATTCTGAAATTGAAAATGAGCTGCAATGGGGTTCCTCTGTTGCATAGGTACACGGGCTTCTTTGTCTACTCCAACCTTTGGGCAAGGCTCTCTTGGCGCTACCCTGTGGGGTATCTCTTGCAAGAATGATTGTCAAATGCGAGAGATCATGGGTGTAATGCTGTACATTAAAATCCAGATAAAACCTATATACTAATAAGTAAAAATTGTAGTTTAATCTTTGACAACAGATGATTTATCATCAAATAGGGAAATAGTGATATTTAGTTTGGTTTGACCTCAGTTGTTTCTCGAGCTTGATAGGAACTGTATTTTTGTTAAAATGTCCTTTTTCTTTTTTGAATGACATATTAATGACACCAGCTCAATCAGCCATCTGACAGGCTCATGAAGTAGCGTGAAACAGTGGTGCTTTCATCTAAATGCTAATGGCCCAATCTCACAGTGACAATAATAATATGCTGATGTCCACCACACTGGGTTTGCCTGATGTAATAACGATTGGGAACTCTTAGGCTGAGGGGGGACTGATTATCTTTAGGTATTGCTTCATAAACTGAAATATTGGGTCCAATTCATGATGAGACATACCAAATACAAACCAATTATCAATGTAATCAACAGTGACTGAATCCTGTACAGTACACCCAAAGACAATGCATAATGACATTTGCCGACACCTAACCATGTTGGCTGATTGATTAGCCAACATGGTTGGTTGACTAGCCAATTCGACTGTGAGGGATTTCAATCTAACATAGAAAATACATTTTAACGCATTTCATAAAGTACAGTGAGTGGTGGGTGAAAAAAAAGTTTGCTCTGCATAATGTTTTACAAAACAATATTTTAGTACTGAATTTAATTTCTTCTTCTTCTTCCTCTTGTCCTTTGAGCTTTTCCCTTTCAGGGGTCGCCACAGCGAATCAACCTCCTCCATCAAACCCTATTCTCTGGATCCTCCTCTCTCACGGCAACTACCTTCGTATCTTCTCTCACTACGTCCATAAATCTTCTCTTCGGCCTTCCTCCAGGCCTCCTGCCTGGCATCTCCATTTCCAGCATCCGTCTACCAATATAGTCCCTATCCCTCCTCTGTACATGGCCGAACCATCTCAGTCTGGCTTCTATGACCTTCTCTCCAAAACATCTAACATGAGCTGTCCCCCTGATGGACTAATTTCTGATCCAATCCATCCTTGTCACCCCTAAAGAGAACCTCAACATCTTCATTTCTGCTACCTGCCTCCTGTCTTTTGTTCAGTGCCACTGTCCCCAAACCATACAGCATCGCTGGTCTCACCACTGTTTTGTAAACCTTTCCTTTTGTTCTAGATGAAATTCTTCGATCACAAAGAACCCCTGAGACTTTTCTCCACCCATTCCAACCTGCTTGAACCCATTTCTTAGCCTCTTTTCAACACTTTCCGTTGCTCTGGACTGTTGACCCTAAGTACCTGAAATCCTCCATCTTCTTAATCTCCACTCCCTGTAGCCTCACCGTTCCACCAGGGTTCCTCTCATTCACACACTTATATTTTGTCTTGCTGCGACTAACCTTCATTCCTCTCCTTTCTAGAGCAAACCTCCATCTCTCAAGATTTTCCTCAACCTGTTCCCTGCTCTCACTACAGATCACAATATCATTTGCAAACATCATGGTCCATGGAGATTCCTGTCTAACCTCATATGTCAGCCTGTCCATCACCACTGCAAACAAAAACAGGAAACAGGAAGGCGACCAGAGCTGATCCCTGATGAAGTCCCACCTCCACCTTGAACTTCTCTGTTACACCTACAGCACACTTCACCACTGTCTCACAACCAGCATACATGTCCTGGACCAGTCTAACATACTTCTTTGCTACTCCAGACTTCCTCATACAAAGCCAGAGTTCTTCTCTCGGCACCCTGTCGTATGCTATTTCTAGGTCTACAAAAGCACAATGCAGCTCCCTCTGACCTTCTCTGTACTTCTCTATTAGCATTCTCAAAGCGAATACTGCATCTGTGGTACTCTGTCTAGGCATGAAGCCGTACTGCTGCTCACAAATGCTGACTTCTGCTCTCAGTCTAGATTCCACTTCTCTTTCCCATAACTTCATTGTATGGCTCATCAACTTTATCCCTCTATAGTTACTGCAATTCTGCACACACCCCTTATTCTTAAAAATGGGCACCATCACACTTCTTCTCCACTCTTCAAGCATCTTTTCTTTCTCTAAGATCCTGTTGAATAATCTAGCCAGAAACTCTACCGCTGCCTCTCCTAGACATTTCCATACTTCCACAGGTATATCATCTGGGCCAACTGCCTTTCCATTCTTCATCCTCTTCAGTGCCCTCCTCACTTCACTTTTACTAATCTCAGCTACTCTGTGGTCTACAATAGTCACCTCTTCTTCCCTTCCCTCTCTGTCATGTTCCTCATTCATCAACTCTTCAAAGTACTCTTTCCATCTTCCCATCACTCTTCTAGCATCTGTCAATACATTTCCCTCTCTATCCTTAATCACCCTTGCTGTACATCCTTTCTATCTCTATCTCTCTGTTCTGCCAACCTGTATAAATCATTCTCTCCCTCCTTACTGTCCAACCGAGCATACAACTCATCGTATGCCCTTTGTTTTGCCTTTGCTACCTATATCTTTACCTTACACTGGATCTCCCTGTACTGCTGTCTGATCTCTTCAGTCTTCTCAGTTTCCCGCTTCTTCTTTGCTAACCATTTTCTCTAGATACATTCTTGCACGTCCCCATTCCACCATCTGGTCTCCTTATCTACTTTCCTTCCAGACGACACACGAGTACTCTCCTACATGTCTCCCTGATCACATTAGCTGTAGTTGTCCAGTCATCTGGTAGCTCTCCCTGACCACCAAGAGCCTTTCTCATCTCCTTCCTGAAACCAATCAGAACTACTCCCCTTTCAGCTTCCACCACTTTGTTCTCTACTCTACCTTTGTCCTCTTCATCTTCCTTGTCACCATAGCCATCCTAAAAAAAACACCATCCTATACTGTCTGGCTACACTCTCACCTACCACTACTTTGCAGTCACTGATCTCTTTCAGATGACCTCGTCTATACAAGATGTAGTCTATCTGCGTGCTCCTACCTCCGCTCTTATAGGTAACCCTATGTTCCTGTCTTTTCTGGAAAAAAGTATTTACTACAGCCATTTCCATCCTTTTTGCAAAGTCTACCACCATTTGTCCCTCTACGTTCCGAACCTGGTCATTACTTCTTCATCACCTCTATTGCCTGCACCAACATGTCCATTAAAGTCTGCCCCAATTACCACTCTCTCATTTCTGGGGATATTCTGCATCAATTCATCTAACTCATTCCAGAACTTCTTCTTCTCCTCTAACTCACATCCTACCTGTGGGGCATAGCCACTAACAGCATAGAGCATTACACCTTCAATTTCTGGTTTCAGGCTCATAAGTCTATCTGACATTCTTTTCACCTCCAGAACAAACTCCTCCTTCAAGATAACTCCTACTCCATTTCTCTGCCTGTCATTACCATGATAGTACAACTTAAAACCTGCTCCCAAGCTTCTAGCCTTACTCCCTTTCAGTCTGGTCTCCTGGACACACAGCATATCCACCTTCCTTCTCTGCATCATGTCAACCCACTCTCTACCTTTTCCTGTCATCGTCCCAATATTCAAAGTCCCTAACCTCAGTTCCAGACTCTTACCTTTCCTCTTCTCTCTCTGCTCCCAAACACACCTTCCTCCTCTCCTTCTTCGACTCACAGTAGCTCAATTTCCATTGTTACCCTGTAGGTTATCGGCACCAATGACGGTCGTTGTTAACCGCCTCGACCGATCCAGTATGAAATTTTTAGGTTAGATTCGCATGTTTGGTTTTATTGCAAAGGTTTTACGCCGGATGCCCTTCCTGATGCAACCCTCTGCATTTATCCGGGCTTGGGACTGGCTCAGGGAGACGCTGGTCTGTGCCCCCCGAGTCTGGCTCCGGGAGACACTGGCCTGTGCCGCCCTGAGGCTGCATTTTAGTACTGAATTTAGTTTAATTTTTTATATTTCTTTTATACTTTTTTCATTTATCTATTTTTTTTTCATTTTCTATTTGGTACAGCTAGTGTTTTATATTTTTGGCCATTACTTCATTTGTTATGGTGTACAGATTATTTAAAGTACAATTTTTATTTTATTTTTTCCGTTTTTCAGTGTATAGTTCGTAGTTTGAAGTAAGTATGCTATGTATTGTCCACATTTATTCTAGTATTTTCCTCATACAAATTGATACTGGGAAATATACTGATATTGACAGTACTGCTATTGATTGAACTATTAACAGTTTTTCACATAGCAAACTGTCTTTGTCAATTCCAGTTGCTCTTCTGGTGTTTGGCTGCTGAAACTTTTCATTCATCATTTTTGTTATTTATTCATTTTGATTGTTAATCTTTGTGAAAGTCTGATTTTCCACATGTCTGTGACTTGTCACGAACATTGACCCAAACCTCGAAAAATGGACCATCACCTTATTGATCTTAATCAATTGTGATTTTCATTATTTGATTTTGCCTTCCTTGCCCTTTACACGGAACTGGGTATGTTGTTTAATGGAGTGTACATTCATTGTCAGTTACTTGGTCCTTGAGGTCTCATTTTTTTTCTTTTGGCTAAGTAAAGTAACAAGAACAAATTCTTCAGAACACTGATTCATGCATTTGATCAACATTTCTCCATTTAGTATGAATATGTCTGCTCATTTTATTTGATATTTTTTTCAACAGGGATCCCTGTTAGAATTTATTTATTCTATTCAAGGTGATACATTCTAAATGTACACCAAAATAAGGGACTATTTACAGAAGGACAGCTGGGTACCAATAGCTCAAACTCATTTTTGCCACTTATCATTCACATAGTGACATCATTCAATGCATAACCTGAGTCATTTTCAGAAAAAAAGGATGAAACAGCATTTAGAACATCGAGGACACTGAATCTCTCAATGAATTTTCATTGAAATGATTAGATATAAGTATCATAGCAATAATAAACCCTCCAGCTAAAAGACTTATGATTCTACCCCACACAATCTGTCACTGTTAATCCATTCACATAGGTCCATAAGACAGATAAATCTGAAGCTCAGAGCCATATTCCAATTTTAATAAAAATCTGTTTGCTTTGAGCTGAGTGTCTTCTTTCTATTGAAACAGTAATTTAAATCACCTTTTATTTTACAGCTGCCAGATCAGCCATAAATTGAAAATGTCAAGAAGATAAATCCAGGCCACCAGGAGGCCGGAACAATTGATTATTATATAAGTAACGTCAACAGACTGAACGAGTTGTGTTGATCCGCCCGCCTCTGGGGACCCGATGTTGTTCCAGCATGCTGTCAGATACAGTTGCGAAAATTTTGGTTTGCAAAGCATTTTTCTCCGCATTCACCCCTCACCCAGATGAAGGAACTGCTGTTAATACTCAGCAAGCACTAATAAGAACATACTGGTTCGCCATTGTCATGGGAAAACCTCATAAACTTGACTTGATGCTTATTTTTCTTAGAACAGATGGGGTATGTAATCCTTTTGGGTCCACAGAGCTCAGTTTAAAACCCTTAACAAACCTTTTAAATTGCAGATTCATCAATCTAAAGGATAGAATAGAAAACACCTCTGTAAGTGCTTTCTCTTTTATTTTTTATGAGATAAAAAAGATTGCTTCTGACAATTGAAATTAATAATTGTCCAACAGGCTACAACATCTATGTCTGTATATCACATGGCCTCTACAAACTCTCTGCGCCCCTCTGTGCTCTTTCATTCAGGCAGGGATTTCTGTTGTGAGTTTGTGCAGTGACCCATATAGCCCAGGCTGATATACATACATTTTTTGGTGAATTTCAACAGCCTGTGTTGCAATACTTTCAAATTCCTTTCCTTTAAAATCCTGGGAAGAACTGAATGAACTGAATGCTTATTTCATATATGTATTTATTTATATAAATAAATACATATATACATACATACACACACATGCATATATATATACACACACATATATACATACATACATACATACATACATGGGCTGTAGGCACAATGGCTCCTGTAATTGTCTCTTCCTTTAACATCTGCAGCTCAATGTTGGGAAATATTTCAAGTGTACTGATTTACAGGGAAGCAATATTGGAGGAATCTGGAAGAACTCCTTCAAACATACACTCCATGGCCAAAAGTATTTGCTCACCTGCCTTGACTCGCACATGAACTTAAGTAAGATCCCATTCCTAATCCATAGGGTCCAATATGATGTTGGTGCAACCCTTTTCAGCCATATCAGCTTCAACTCTTTTGGGAAGGCTGTCCACAAAGTTCAGGAGTGTGTTTATGGGAATTTTTGACCATTCTTCCATAGGCGCATTTGTGACGAGAAGGCCTGGCTCTCAGTCTCCGCTCTAATTCATCCCAAAGGTGTTCTATCGGGTTGAGATCAGGACTCTGTGCAGGCCAGTCAAGTTCATCCACACCAGACTCTGTCATCCATGTCTTTATGAACCTTGCTTTGTGCATGGTGCACTGTCATGTTGGAAAAGGAAGGGGCCAGCTCCAAACTGTTCCCACAAGGTTAGGAGCATGGAATTGTCCAAAATGTCTTTGCATGCTGGAGGAGATGCTTTGCATTGCACTTGGTGATGTGTGGCTTGGATGCAGTTGCTCTGCCATGGAAACTCATTCTATGAAGCTCTCTGCACACTGTTCTTGAATTAATCTGAAGGCCACATGAAGTTTGAAAAGACAGGGGCGAGAAAATTCCGCGACTGGATTTGTTGCACAGGTCGCATCCTATCACAGTTCCACACTGGAATTCACTGAGCTCCTGAGAGTGACCCATTCTTTCACAAATGTTTTTAAAAACAGTCTGCATGCCTAGGTGCCTCATTGAATACACATGTGGCCATGGAAGGGATTGGAACACATGATTCCGATTATTTGGATGGGTGAGCGACACTTTTGGCCATATAGTGTAGTCTGGACTTGGATGTGATTTCCTTAAATGCTGGACTATTTGTTATGCCCTTTTTTCTGGTGCATCCAGCTGGCATTCCCTTGGCTTTATGTTAGGAAAGACGATGATTGTCTCTGTGGGTAGGACAGCATTGGTCCAGAAATAAATGCAGGACAATACAGCTGACATGTAATCCTCAACAAAAGCACCCTCCTTAAACACTTCCCTGTCTGTGTACTCAAAACAGTCCTGTAGGGCCGAAAAGGCCTCTTAAGTCCATAACTGAATTGTTCTGATTGTGATTTTGGTTGCAGATTGGAGGTCTGTAAGAAGGGATCAGCTCCTCTGAGATGTGATCTGACATGCCTAGGTCAGGGGCTGCTGCAGCCCAGTATGCTCGTGGAATGTGGCAGTAGACCTGATCCAGTATATTGGATATGTCTCTGGTTTGAAAGTGTATGGACTTGTTGTATTGTTAGATTTTAGTTCTAAAAATCAAATGCTGTATTTAGTATCAAGAACTCAAACTTAAACTGCATCTCTGGTTCTTTAACATAGCCAGAGCAATTGCATAACCCCCCCACCCTTTCTTTATTTTTCCTTTTGCATCTTGTCCACTCGTTCACTGGTCAATATATGCAGCACAATGACTCCATAACGTCTGGACAGTGATTGGTGTCAATTGCTTCACTTTTGCTTACACAGCCGGATAACAAAAAAAAAAATCCTATATATAAGGTCAACAACTCCAAGTGAGTACTATAAGGTCTGGAGATTAAGGTTAAATCATGTCAAAACATAATTCATGAATCATTGCATGGTCATTACTGAGGCATAGGCAATGTATCTTTGCAGAGACAGCATGCTCGGTATATTAATGACACGAACACCATGCTTCAGTTTAAACAGGAATCTGCTGTCTTGTTGCTGGAATGTCAAAGCACTCCTGCATGCTTTACATTCACTTATAATCCATGATAATCAATCTCCGAAGAGCCGGCATGACTGCTTTGCTATGTCAGCACCCACTCCAGGTTATATTTTCCCTCTTGTAATTTTCTGAAGAAGCAATGAATTGACGTGGATTAGACAAGGATAGTTTTTGAGGGTGACGAACACATGTAGTTATGGGTCTACCTGAAATAAGCCTGAAATTGGGCACCTTTTCATCATAACATTTGCAGCTATAATATAGAAAATGAGGCACTATTTTTTTCGAGGTTTGTAAGTGTCCTCTACACAGCAGGTGCCATTCTGATCCAACGGCATCTGCCTCTTGGTCTTGGCAGTGAAAGCCTGCTTCTCAACTGATCTGAACTCTCAATCAAAGCACAGAGGGGTGTTAAACAGTGCGGCTCAAATGAAGCACTAAATGGGAGGAAAGGGTTTCATTCCTTCATACGCCTGCTGGGTTATCTATGGGAGTCGAGGAGTGGAGAGTGCTCCTGCACAGCTTGTTCTAAATGCAGTTTAGCTTGTCCTGAATGGGGAAGACTCATGCAAAGTGTCAAGTGTAAAGGCAGTGGGAATATTAAGTCAGGGCGTGATTACACATCACCAGCTCGAAGATACTGAAAAACGTGAATTTGCGCTGATGTGATAAATGAGCATAGCTGTAGGTCCTTCACTCATGCCGTTTTAATTCTAGTGTATTAGCAGGGAATGTGTTCTCCTCTGTATGTGCCCTGCCTGTGGGCATCTGTACTTAACATGTTTTGAACTGTAATGCTGTAATTACAGACACATTTTTTTTTCTTTTTTAAACATGCAGTTGCAAACCTCATCATTTCTATGATTGGAGAACACAGGCCTAATAAACATGTGATGAAGGCTCACTCACTGAAAACTAATGTTATACGTAAAAAAACCTATGCATTCCTCTATTTAATATACAGTATTATAAAATCCAGTTCAAACAGACATATTTTCTAAAACTTTGGTCATGTGGTTAACAAAGTAAAAACTCTGGGATTTCTCAGTTTAAAACACCTTACATAATTGTGAGGAACTGGAATTCATTAAATTTACCCAAAGCTTAGCCGCTCCCTTCAGGCCAGTCAGATGGAATCTTGAAAATAGCACTTTCAGGTTTTGAGTTTTTATTAGAATAACCTTACAACAGAGGACATTGCGGGTCATCAAAATGAGAAATAAACCTCCAGTCGGCCTCCTGTCTCACCACTTGTGTCTCATTCTCATTATTACACCAAACATGTTTTTTCTCATTTCATGGGAGTGATTCAAATATGATACGCTCATTTAATATTTTTAGAAATGTTAATGTTCATGAATGTATGTTTGAAATAAACGATAGATTTGATAGATGCGAGAACCTTGAGGTTTTCTTTGGGTTTTAATGAGAAATCGCATTCCTCCACTGACGTTTTACCTGAGAGTAGATGTTTCTCTCGATGTGTCTAAAAATTAAGCTCCAGGTTTGTCTCGCATTGGGAGTGAGGATGTGTTGCTTTGGGGGGTTTGAACCGATCATCTGTTGTTTCACTGTATGAAAGCAGGATATATCAGCCCTGATAATATTAGCTTTCAGGATAGCTTATGAGATACATTTCCTTTTCCTTCTTGTCTCCTTCCCTCTTATTCTAATTGAAAATTTATTCTGAATTTATTTAATGTATCATTTAATCATTCAATTTGGTTGCAAATGAACTGGTAAGCTGACAGTACATTTTCAAATCAATTTAAATGTTAAATACATAGAGAGCTAAATTAGTCTACGGACTCTTTGCACTTTTGCCCCTGTCACATTTATCCATTCACTAATGGTAGGGTGATGGTATGGTCTATGGGGGGACTGTGAATGGAACCTAGATGGCCACAATACCATTGCCTTTGGTGTAAAATGTTAATGAATTGGTGCGCAGTCATCAGCTTCCTCTGCAAGAATTTGGGCATTTTATTTATTCATTTATTTTAATTGTATTTAACTGCACATATTGCTAATTCTACATTTAAAAAACTCAAAAACTGCCTGGCACACGCAGGGAAATCAGTGGTAGCATGGATGACTTATTTTCTGGCCGAAAAACAGCCCAATGCTGTAGTACTCTTTCTAAGCATGAAGCCATACTGCTGCTCACAAATACTAATTTTTGCTCTCAGTCTAGTTTCCACTTCTCTTGCCCATAACTTCATTGTCTGATTCAACTTTATCCCTCTATAGTTACCACAATTCTGCACATCCTCCTTATTCTTAAAAATGGGCACCATCACACTTCTTCACCATTCCTCAGACATCTTCTCACTCTCTAAGAGCCTGTTCAATAGTCTAGCCAGAAACTCTACTGCTGCCTCTCCTAGACACTTCCAAACCTCCACAGTTATATCATCAGGACCAACTGCCTTTCCATTCTTCATCCTCTTCAATGCCCTCCTCACTTCACTTTTACTAGTCTTTGCTACTTTGTGGTCTACAATAGTCACCCCAATTACCACTCTCTCATTTCTGGGGATATTCTGCACCAATTCATCTAACTCATTCCAGAACTTCTCCTTCTCCTCTAACTCACATCCCAGATGTGGGGCATAGCCACGAACAACATTGACCATTACACCTTCAATTTCTAATTTCAGTCTCATAAGTCTATCTGACATTCTTTTCACCTCCAGAACATTCCTAACAAACTCCTACTTTAAGATAACTCCTACTCCATTTCTCTTCCTGTCAGTACCATGATAGAACAATTTAAAACCCGCTCCCAGGCTTCTAGCCTTACTCCCTTTCCGTCTGGTCTCCTGGACACACAGCATATCCACCTTCCTTTTCTGCATCATGTCAACCCACTCTCTACCTTTTCCTGTCATCGTCCCAATATTCAAAGTCCCTAACCTCAGTCCAAGACTCTTCCCTTTCCTCTTCTCTCTCTGCTTCCAAACACGCCTTCTTCCTCTACTTCTTCAACCCACAGTAGCCCAATTTCCATTGTTACCCTGTAGGTTATCGGCACCAATGACGGTCGTTGTTAACCGCCTCGACCGATCCAGTATGAAATTTTTAGGTTTGATTCGCATATTTGGTTTTGGCAAAAGTTTTACGCCGGATGCCCTTCCTGACTCAACCCTCTGCATTTATCTGGGCTTGCCACCCTGAAGCTGCATTAAAAGTGCAATAAACTTGATATAAACACCATGTGTTCTGCATCTCTACTGTAATGTGTCCTTGAGAGGCAACCCTGCACTAGACCGTTGCTGTAATTTTCAAATATGTTTTGTTGAAGTTTACCATTCAGGAGAAATGATGCCAATGATGCCATAACACTCTGTTAAAATAAAGGAAAAATGTATTTAAAAAAAACAGGCTTCTTGCAAATAAGCTCAGGTGTGTCCTGTGAAGGAAAATCATGTGAATAAATGGTTTCCAGGGTCTGAAAGGTCTGAGGTAATCCAAATGCAATATACGATTATCTGCTGACTGCCGATAACTTTGTCCAATTCCAGTATTTGTCTCAAATTAAACAAACTGCTTTTGATCTGTACATTTCCCATAACTTTCAATTTTCATCTTTGTTTCAAAAAAATGTCAAGTTATTCCTTTTAGAACTCTACCACCATGAGCAATGACTGTTGTTTTATACCTCTGAAGCAGAGCAAACAATGTAAAAGGCTTGAAGTCTAGTTGCTGTTTTAGGATCAACAGTTGCTTTAGCGGTTTTCTTCTGATGACTTTCTCATCCCCTCAAACAGTATTTATATTTCTCTTTGTTTCACCTCTTGCCTATTTTCTCCCCTCCTTACTCTGTCATCTATCTGTGCTTGGAGGTAATTGCCTACATGTTGTTGTTGAAACCAAGTGCTTTGTTTGATTTCAGGCTGTGCTTCATATGAAAGCTATGCTTTGATGGAGGTAAAATGCAGTCCTCTCAGTATTTATAGCTTCCCACTCTTTCCTTCCTCAATAGCAGGGAGCTATTTGCTGGTGTTTGAAATGTTTGGAACTGCTCTGTTCTGCAGATTATAGAGCAGTCTGGCCATAAAAGTGGAAGCTGAGGGCTTTGAAGTTGGTATATGTATATATTAAATATACATCACTCACTTAAAAAGCTACTTTCACAATGCTTTCAGTTCCTCCTAGCTCCAGTTAAGCTTTTCCGTAGCTGACTCTTGACTTCTTTGCAATGACAACTGAATGATAAATTAAGTCTGATATTCTATGTGGTTTATTAGTGAGAGGTCATCACAGACTTAGATTCTGGATAATTACATGTAATTCTAACCCAAGCTCTCACCTCAAACTCGCAGTGGACAAACTGAGTAGAGATCAAAAATACGAACCGTAAAAGATTACGTCCCTCATATGTTTTTCGCTGCTTTCCACTGACTGCTGTAGTGGAACTTAATGGGGCAACAGTACATGTTGACTAAGCGTGGGCCAAGCACTTGAGGTTTAAAAGTGATTAAGCTGATGGTGCTGTTTTGCACTGTGGGACCACTCAGTAAAACACAGCACTCATTCAGGTTAATGTCGGCAACCAAGCATGAAGGCACAAGTGCAGAGCAAGACGAAGAGCAGGCTCTTTATTCCGTTTGTCAAGTAGAATTTCGGCTTTTGTCTTTCGGCTCTTAATGGAGATAACAGCTTGTTATTCAGAGCTCTGCACTGGCGGAGTTGTTGCCATTGTTACAGTACTGTTTATCAGAGCTCATTAAATCTTTTCTGTCCACAAGCCATTAATTTTAAAGACCAGTGCTTTATAAAGTTTTTTTTTTCCATATCTTTCGAAGTATTTGTGTTCGCTGAATTATACATACATACACACACACACATATATAGGGGGTCTTTCTTTGTGGAGTTTGTATGTTCTCCATTTGTCAGCGTGGGTTTCTTGCAGTTTCTCTAGTTTCCTCCTCTTATAGTCCAAAAACATGCAGGAGGTCAACTGGAATTAATTGGAAAAATTGGCCAGATGTGTGATTTAGAAACTGTATGGCTGTCTGTCTGTATATGTGGCCCTACAATTGACTGCCGACCAGTACAGGTTGTACCTCAGCTCTCGCCCGATGGCAGCTGGGATAGGCTCCAGCATCCCCCACTAGCCTAAGTAGACTAAGCAGTAGACGATGGATCAGCATCAGAATCAGAATCAGAAAAAAATGCATTTGTCCCTGAGGCTCATTTGGAGGCCACATGGGGTAGCAGCATCAAATTGTGAACATTAATAAATATATGGGTGAATATACTGTGCATATATAACATAGGTAAAATAAATAACTTTACAGAGTTGTGCAAATTGTACCATAGGTAAGAGACTGTGAAGTAAGCTTCGCTCCTCATTTATATCATAAATACATCATGAGCGGCATTATACTCGGCTGGGGGGGAGATGTCTGCAGCATCTGCGACCTGAGGGGAGCCACTTGAAGGCTGCGTTTAAGATGTGGGACTAGTCTTGGCGGATCTTTTTGGCTGTTTTTCAGATTTGACTGTCATGGAAGCGGGAGAGAGGTCTGAGGGATTGGCCAATTATTTTGGAGCTGCTAACCTCAAATGACTTCAACTTCCTGAGATGGTACTGCTGCTGGTGACATTTCCTGATGATCTCCCCTGTGTTAGAGGAGAACTTCAGGAGGTTGTCAAGGACATAGCCCAGGTATCTGTATTCTTTCACCGTTTCTACTGGCTCCCCTGTATGGTGGTGGTGATTGTCTCCGCCAGTTGCCTCTGCCTGCTGGAGAACATGATGACCATGTCTTGCTCACATTCAGCTTCAGGCAGGATACTTCACACCAGAGCGCAAAGTCCTGGAGGGCTGCACCATGGTGGAGTGAGTGACTGGACAATAGGGACAGGAGGACGGTGTCAATGGCAAAGTTCACTAGGTGGCAGTCCTGTTGGGTGAACCTGCAGTCGTCCGTTTAGAGGACGAAGAGCAGTGGAGACAGAATGCAGCCTTGAGGTGAGCCAGTGGAAGTGAAGAGGGAGTCGGGGAGGACATTGTTTGCCAGCACCCTCTGAGATCTGTTGGGGAGGAAGCTGATCATCCAGTGAATGAGCTGGTGGTTGAGGTGGAAGCGGGTCATCAGAGTCTCCGCCAGTATGTGTGGTTGTAGGATGTTGAAGGCTGAGGAGAAGTCAGAGGAGGGGTCAGCATAGGATGGGGATGGGAATCACTGTTGAATGTTTCCACATCTGGGATACTGTGCTGCAGGACAGGTAGTTATGGAAAAGGAGATGGAAAACTCCCACCAGCTTCTCGTCACAGTGGGTACGTCTGCAGATCCCGTCTGGACAAGGTGCTATGGAGACCCTAGTTCTCCTAAGGGTTCTCACCACTTCCTCGGAGTCGAAGACCAGGGCGGGGCAGTCCGGTTCGAGAGTGAAGGTCTCTATCTGAGATCTGTTGTCACTCTCCAAGCGGGTGAAGGAGTTCGATGGATGGAAAAATGCGTGTGAAATGTGAGAATGAGAGAGTGAATGGTTGTCTATCTCTATATGTGGCCCAGCAATTGACAGGTGACAATAATGAAGATTGCACACATATAAGAAGCCTCATACTCAAATGTCCGACAGCATGTTTAATTTTTAATGTCATTAAATAAATAACAGATTATATAATATTCATTCAGCCTTAACATGTCAAACTCTTTGTAGAGATGTTGAAACAATGTTTTCCTCACCTTGTCAACAAGATATCCCATGTGAAGAATAAAGAATGCTCATGTAATGGTATGCAACTTGATAACACAGCCGGGATACATTCTAACATAAAGAACTCTCTCTCAGAGAGAACGGCCCAGTTTTTCGAAATAGGTCCTGTCATACCCTCACTAAAAATCTTTATGCAATGTCAATCTTGTAATTAAACATGATTTGTTAAGTTTACAAAGTTAATTACCAAATTAATGTAGTTGAGGCATGTGCCCGACTAGTGACTGGTCCAGGTTGCACCCCACCTCTGGCCAAGTGACTGTTAAGATGGGCTTCAGCTACCTAGCTATCCTGACTACAGGATATGCAGTATGCACAGTGAATCATTTAGGAATGCTGCTGAGTTTCATTTCTTGGCCACCATTCCATGATTACACAAATCTGTACGTTTTTATTTCCCCACAATTGTAGGATCTTTGAAGAACTGACTCCCATTTGAAGTCTAGCTCACGCAAAAGATTGTGGTGTATGGTTTAAGTCAAGATAATCAGGTTATTTCACACTCCAGAGAAGAAAGTAAATTAAATTAACTATGAAAAACATTTTTATTTTCTATCACATTCAAAATTCTTGCCTCATTGAAATGACATTTGACCCAACTCAGCAAAAACAGCTTAATCGTCTTCATATCCTCATCTTTTCAATATGAACATTGTGTGTCACGTGACTGTAAAGGAAGTATTGACATAACAGGGTATCTGTGAATTAACCCAGAGAGCTGCTGCCTTAAATAGACCAAATCACAGTCGGGTAAAATATTTAAGATAACATAATACTTTATTGATCCCCATAGGGGAAATTTGGGTGTTGCAGCAGCAACAATAAAGGGAAAAGAAAAAGAAAACAGGATATATGTATATGTATATAAATATATATATACACATATACACAATATACACAGTATACACATACAATATACACATACAAAATATACACATACACATACACATATATACATACACATTTACATATGGGTAGCACACACAAAAAAAAATAAAAATAAAAAATAAATAAATAAATAAGTAAATAAGTTTAAAAAAAAAAAAATGGGTGACAGAATAATGGGGTGGTGGTAGCACAGATGCTCCCCAGGCAGTCAGAGTTGTGTCCCGTCCAGACTGCTGTTATACAGTCTGATGGCCGTGGGCACAAAGGAGCGCCTGAAGCGTTCAGTTCTGCACTGGGCTGGGATGAGCCGCTGGCTGAACGAGCTGCTCATCAGACACAGCTCGTCGTGCAGGGGGTGGGAAGGATTGTCCAGGATAGCTCCCAGTTTGTCCTTCACCCTCCGCACAGCCACTGACTCAAGATGGTAGAGGTTGAGTCCCACCACTGAGCGAGCTTTCTTCACAAGCTTGTTGAGCCTGTTGACCTCACCAGTCCTGGCATCGCCCCACCAGCACACTATAGCAAAGAAGAGTGTGCTGGCTACCATAGACTGGTAGAAGGTCTTAAGGAGCACGCTGCAGACACCAAACGACCTCAGTCTCCTCAGGAAAAACATCCTGCTCTGAGCCTTCCTGTATAGGGCATCTGTGTTGTGTGTCCAGTCCAGTTTATTGTTAATATGGACCCCAAGGTACTTGTAGGAGTCCACAATCTCCACCTCTTCACCCAGAATGGTGATTGGTTGAAATGTCCTCCTATTCCTCCTAAAGTCCACTGCCACCTCCTTAGTCTTGGAGATGTTGAGTCGGAGGTGATTTTGGTTGCTCCACTCAACAAACCTCGCAACCAGCTCTCTATACTCCTCGTCATCATTGGTGATGCATCCAACGATGGAAGAGTCGTCAGAGAACTTCTGGAGGTGTCAGGAACTCGACTTGTGTCGGAAGTCGGAGGTGAAGAGGGTGAAGAGGAATGGAGATAGGACAGTACCTTGGGGCACACCTGTGCTGCAC
>CAAKHD010013897.1:0-21547 GCA_901007705.1 Fistularia tabacaria
TGGTGGCCACAGGATCGAGTCTCTTCTTCTTGCAGATGATGTGGTCCTGTTGGCTTCATCAGGCCAGAATCTCCAGCTCTCGCTGGAAAAGTTCAAAGTCGAGGGTGAAGCGCCCGGGATGAGGATCAGCACCTCCAAATCCGAGACCATGGCGCTCGACCGGAAATGGGTGGAGCGCCCACTCCGGGTCGGGGAAGAGCTCCTGCCCCAAGAGGAGGAGTTTAAGTATCTCGGGGTCTTGTTCACAAGTGAGGTAAGGATGGAGCGGAAGATCGACAGGCAGATCGGTGCAGCGTCTGCAGTGATGCGAACTCTGTTGTGGTGAAGAGGGAGCTGAGCCAGAAGCCGAAGCTCTCAATTTACCAGTCGATCTACGTTCCTGCGCTCACCTGTGGTCACCAACTGTGGGTAGTGACCGAAAGAACGAGATCACGGATACAAGCGTCCGAAATGAGTTTTCTCCGCAGGGTGGCCGGACTCTCCCTTAGAGACAAGGTGAGAAGTTCGGCCATCCGGGAGGAACTCGGAATAGAGCCGCTGCTCCTCTGCATAGAGAGGAGCCAGATGAGGTGGCTCGGGCATCTGGTCAGGACGCCTCCCGGGGGAGGTATTCCGGGCATGGCCATCTGGGAGGAGGCCACGGGGAAGACCCAGGACACGCTGGAGAGACTATGTCTCTAGGCTGGCCTGGGAACGCCTTGGTGTCCCCCGAGAAGAGCTGGACCCTGCGGCTGTGGAGGGGGAAGTCTGGGCCTCCCTGCTCCGGCTGCTAAGCCCGCGACCCAACTTCAGATAAGCGTCAGAAGATGGATGGATAGATGGATATTACATAATGTACCCGCTTTCGTTATACATTTTCATCCATCCATCCATCTTCTGACGTTTATCCTGCACTCAGGGTCACGGGGTTGCTGGAGCCTATCCCAGCTGTCATCGGGCGAGAGGCGGGGTTCGCCCTGGACTGGTCGCCAGTCAATCGCAGGGCCACGTGTATCGACAAACAACGTTCACTCACTCATTCGTGGTAAATTTTCCCAATTTTTTCCAATTAACCTGCTGCATGTTTTTGGACTGTGGGAGGAAACCGGAGGACCCGGAGGAAACCCACGCAGACACGGGGAGAATATGCATATATTACAAAAATATTTGGACCTTTATAACATTGTGTTCAACTTTTTTATCATCGTTCAGTAAATTTGAAATGCAAAATATATATATATATTTTTTTTTTTATTTCAAGCATGATAGCATGAGATAGATATAAAACCTTTTTAAAAGGGCCATATAGTCTCAACAGGGATAAAGGCTACAAAACAAAACACAGTTTAAGTTGAAGTAATAGAAAAAAGATCATTCTACTTCAGTATATTATGGCCTGCTTTAACTTTGTGCTGGAAAATGTCCTTGATGCAGAAATAATAGGATGCAGGCAAACACGCAATTTGTACTGTCGAACAGCATCCTTTCCATTCAGGTTTTCACCTTTTGGCCATGCACAGTGAATGTAAGTCACCCGGTGTAATTCAGGACGAACAGGATCAAAGTGTCAGTGCAAAATGAAGGTCAGCCAACCAACAAATCTGGATACCTATAATTACAATTGACTTGATTCAAAAGTACTTGGGGTTTCATGTGAATCTGTATCGAGACACTTCCAGTCAAACTGACAAGGATCAAACAGCAGATGCTTTTTCCTGGTAATTTTGATTAAATTAGTAGCATGTTTTAAAGGGAACACATATTGATTTTGGGATGTCCAGCAGACTCTTTATGTGTTGGTTGGCTCAAAAACAAGCTTAAATACAGTTCTAAAGTAGAAAGTCCAAAAAGTGTACAATTAATTGTGTGGGAATATACGTTTAATAGCAGTAGCATGACATGGCACATCCGTCACCACGCAAATATAAAGCTTCGCATTCAAAACTTGGAGAAAGTATTTCATTTTTCATGTCATTGACAAAAGCTCTTAAAATCACAGTTCTGAGGTAGCTGCAACCGTGTTTAACTTTCATTGCATTAGGAATGTTCTAAAAATTGTAAAAGAAATTGTTCAGCAGCAAAACCACGGTAATTAGATTAGTCCACAGTCATTAAAATTCTTAATTCATCGTGTCATTGTGAAAAATCCAGAGATTATGGTGCTCCTCAATATTAAATCACAGAAAGCCTCCCGCTTCAAAAAAAAATACATGAAACAACATTTCACCATTGAGCCTCCTGTCAGGTTGCTTCAGCTAATTCACATATTTTTCAATGTTTCTCAAAAGCTCAAAAGCCATTTCCATTGCTTGAAACCCATTTTCTAGCTTGAATTTTTCATTTGGGATTTCGGGGAGCGGATGACAGTTTGGATACTGAGTCTTTTTGCCGTTTACTCCATACGTCTGCAGACGGACCACAATTTGAGCCACATCTCTGAGATGAGGATTGTTGCGAGACACTTCCTTAGCGAGGGCTGCAACTGAGCTGTTTGTTGGATGCTTACCGTTTCTTCGATACTCTGCAGCTATAAGAGACTTTTCCACAGCCTGATGGACTTTGAACAGACACCATTCCGTACTCTGCCCGTCAGTGTCTTTGACGGCAGCCTCGAGATCACAGCGAGCTTGTTTGCACCAACGCCGGGCCTCTGGTTTGTCTGGCTTTGGAATGTTATTTGACCAGAATTTGGAGAAGCTACCGCTTCTGAAGCTCTCCTCTCGGTAACTCCTGTGTCGCGCGGCCTCCTCATTCCACTGCTGATAGTTGCCCCTGAAATTCGAGCTGCTGTGTGGACCGGAAGACCCTTCATTTCCTCCAAAGTTTGGCTTTTCCAGTCTGTTCATCAAATATTTAAATGCCTCATTGGCGACAAAAATGGAATCGAGGTTTTTGTCTGGATGTACTCGAAGGTAGAGTCGTTTGATGGCTTTTTCTCTCTCCTCCCGAGGGAGCTTCGAGATCTCTGCCAAATGCTTGTCAATATCCTTTTTAGCTTCTTCAACAGATGCTGGTAAGACTCCTGCAGCAGATGATGGTTCTGTAGATCTGGGATTTGAACAGACTACTAGCTCCAGTTGTCTTGTCTTTCCAGGGTTCAGTTGGTATAGGTCAAGACAGCTGACTTCAATCACTTTGTCATCTGCAACTTGTATTTTGTATCTCTGCGAATACAGCCCCCGGTGTCCTTGTAGTTCTTCGACAATAACCGCATAAATGTACTTGTTGTTTTCCATGTAGCCGACATATTCTCCTTCTTCAAAGTTATTTAGGACATTCATGTCTAAGGAATCGTGCCATTCCTTCGGAATCTCTGTCCCGGGGGCAGGTGATGAAAAGAGCAAATTTTCAATTTCAGCGCAGTCACGGATTTCATTTTGGGCCAAAATTTTCTGAACGTACTCCAGAGAGTCGGATATGAGCAGCTGTCCAAGGACATGGAAGTGCAATGGTGCGATTCTGTTTCCGAGAAGCGCATTAATCTCCTTCGACAGGGTCATGCAAATTTCCATGACCACCTTAACGTCCTTGATGCTGTTGTGTGTTAAGTAGAAGACACAACCTTCCGATCCTCTTCTGACAAAGACATTACTTTCAGTGGCAGTATTCTCCAGGGCTTGTCCATCCATCCACAGCTCTGTTCTCACATTTTTGCAGCAGACAATCTGAATACTGCCAAACGTTCTTTCACAAATTTCATCTGCGTCCTTGTGTTTTATTGTACCCTGACACTGCTCTCTGATAAGACATATCAGTCCATATCGTAATTCCAGTGAGGACAGATGTTTGTCGAACCAACCACTAAATTCACACTTCGGGCTGAATTCACAAGGCTGCATTTGGGATTCTATCTCTTTCTCCTGAATGAGCTGAGATAACATTTTCGGCTGCCATTCCGGCGGCAGCGATTGCAGAAGTCGTTGGTGCTCGTAAATGTCTTTGATCATTTTGCACTTGCTGAGTTTTCCAAGCAACAGGAACTTTTCATCCAGAGCTGCTTCTAACCTTTTGGTTTCAAAGGTTGTGTTGTTGTAGTAGAGAGTGTGTGATGGGTACAACTTCCCATCCGCCGCGAGGAGATACAGAGTCTTGACATTATCCGCGCGGATCTGGTTTCGGCCATCGCTAAATAACGCAAGCAAATGTTGCATGGCATGCTGCACCGTTATCTGCTGGTTTGCTTGCATCTGTGGCTTGTTCAGAGAAGCAGCATAGACCGCGGCCAGGATGTTACGATATTGCCCTACAGTCGGTTCATTCTTGACGCCAACTTTCTTGAAAAAATCACTGAAAAAGAAGTATTTTACAGGGATCTTGTACAAATATGGCCTGAAATTCTCATTGTGGTCGACATGAAAACAAACTTGTTTGATACCCACAAGCTTTTTGTCTTTTTCAACCAGCACAAATGGGACATCTTTCAGTGCTGTGCTGTCATATTTTCTCGCTGCTTGTAAGTGGGAATAAGACTCTAGAAACACCCTGGCACGAGTGTCGATCAACTTCTGATTGACACATGGACACAAAGAGATGTTTCTCATGTTTTTGATGACACAATTTGGAGGTGGATCTTCAAAACCGCCGACACACATAATTTTATCCAGAATGGCTTTCGATCTTTGGACAGGCAGATTGATAATTGGCATCGAAGACCAAATCAGTTTTTGATGATCAGCACTGCTCTCAATTAATGATCCTCGAATCTTCACGGGTTGTGTCTCCATGGCGAATGGCTGGTGATAAGCACACAGGTCTTCTTCTATTTTCACCGGAAAAATGAATTCGATGTCAGCGATGCCCTCCAGGACTGTGTTGTCTGTGCAATCATTTGTTAGCGTCAAGGCTGATTTCAAAACCAAAGATGATTGCGCCATCAACTTCTGGTGCTGATAGTTTTGTTTTGCTTCAGATTCCACCTGAGCTGCAAAACCGATGATTTCATCCTTTGACACAGTGCTCTTCATACCAAGCTCTGTAAGCATTTCTTTCACTCTCGAAACACGATATTGACACAACTCTTTCCAAAACGTCGTAGGTATGAATCTTTCCTCCGGTAGCATTGCCTTGTAGAGCTCAACCCTATCGTCATAGAAGTATGACACCGTCTCCAAGCTGCCCTGGGAATTGTAGATCAGTCTCACTGGTTTCAGTGAGCTGATGATGTTTTTGCTATGCTCATGATATTTGGGATCCTCTTCAAGTGACAGTAACAGTTTGAAACAATGAACCTTCTGAGTGTTTGTCAGCTGTCGCACCACAGGCAGGATAAGCCTGACAAAATACTGCAAAGGACTCAGGGTTTCGATTTTGAAGGATTCCAACATATCATGGGTCACAGAATTGTCTTTGAGTAAAATGACATTGCTATTGGGCAAGGGAAAAAAATCTGGAAAGCTGTCCACGAAATGTGTAAATTTGAGGGCATAAACATCATGTCTGTCAATCCTAACCCACTCGCCATTTATTGTTTCAAATACTGGCAGGGACTTCAGCTTCTTCTGGTAGTCGTCCTTGTTTTTGGCCTGTGAAAGCCCAGACTGCAAGAACAAATTAAGCGCTGTCATGTCAGCACCAGAAAGTCTGGAAAACTCCGACTGGTCGACATTGAGCAGTTGGTCCAACACAGAACATTTATCAGCCGTGTTCATTAGTTCATCAGAAAGAAAAGGATTCTGAGTGCTTTTGTCATAAAAGAATGCAAAGTCCAGCTTCATGAAACCCAGTTCAAACAGGAGTCTTGAAATATCTTGTGGCCCGTCACAATAGATCACACTTGACATGTCTTTCATTTTGAACAGGAATTTCTTGTTGTTTAACTTTGGAGACACAACAGGTAAAAGGGAAAATTCACTGAAGAGCTGTCGCACATCCCTCCACGTCACACCGTTTTCAGCACATCGTGGCAAAGTTATTTCACTCATTAGGAATGTCCAGAGCCCTTTCAACCATGTCAAAATTGTCTCGTTTGGGATAAGGAGACCACTTTGTCTATCACTGTCACATGCTTCAAGACTCTGCCGAATTAATGGCTCCAAAAATCTGGTGGACGCAGGAAGTGTCAACTTTCTGACTAAGTTGGATTTTTGTAGAATTTCAATGTGCGAAAAGTTGATGCTGTATTCTGCAAAGTGGTCCTCATAGCCTGAAAACACATTCTGATGTTGTGAAAACAGCCTTGGAGAATTTTTGTCAAACACTCTCAAAACTTGATCTGCTGTGAGAAGAAGTGGCAGCCCACTGAGTAAATCAGAATTGGAGTCATTGACCTTTTCTTTGTCGATGCCTTTCAAGCAGAATTTCAAGAGGGCAGAGCATCTTTTTTCATCTCTAATGACTGTGTCAGTTACAGGTAAAGGTAAATTGAGAGGAATTTCTCGCAAGAATTCCCGTACATTTGACGACTGCACATCTTTCAATTTAATGCCAGCAGATTTGAAACTCTTCCATACTTTATTAGCTGTGTTGGAAGAAGGGACCAATTTCATTCCAAGGTCTTCCAAAATGGAAACACGCTCGTCAGGTAAGCTGAAGGCCAGGTAAGGAGTCTTTGTCGAGGCGGTTTCTTTGATATCGTTCCAGTCAAAGGTGTACTCTTTCACCAGCAAAGTTGCCAATGTTCGCGTTGAACTCCTCATTACTGGAATAACATTGAGGCCTCTTTCTTGTAGGGATCTGTACACCCCGTGTATCATTGTATGCCACTCCTGACCTACATGTTCTGACACAGTGGGCCAAAAACTCCAGTACTTTTCGAAATGCGTCTCAACCTTTTCCTCACTGACGGGCTTTAATGAGATTGTCTGCGTGATATGATGAAGGAGATCCGCATATAGAGGGGCGATGACATTCTGTTTCAGAAATTCATTCCAGTTGATTTTCTGACTTTTGCTGTCTTCTTTCCAAAGGGTTCTCCTGGAAGAATCTACCTCAAAGTTTCCATTGACATGCACGGGCAGACCGGTGTTGCATGGCAGAGGAAGTGAACAAAAGGCGACACCATTGAAATACCTTTTGGTGAACTGTGATTCAGGTGGTATCATAAAGCTCACATCTGCGGCCACTGCTGCTTGGGGAAGTTTGTCAAATTGCATTTCTTCTTCATCACGACTTGCGCCAAACTGTTCTGCAATGATCCATGACCTTTTTTGTTTTCTTGAAGTTGAAATCACGGTTTTGTAAACCGCCTTGTGCGGGGCAACAGCTGTGTTTGATTGCAGAGCAGTTTGTAAAAGCCTTACAAATGCATCCTTTTCTTTTACGTACATTAGTGGCACAGTCTTTTGGACTTCAAAGATGGTTTCCATTTTCTGTGACACCTTGTCGATGACATGGAATTTGATATTGCAAATATTCCTGAGGAACAGAGTTAGCCCTTCAGGATCTTCGATGAACACTGAGCACAGTTGTTTCATGTCATGTTCAGTGACTTCCTTGCACGATATTTTCGAGTTGTCCGCCATTGTGGCCGTCCGTAGAGGCAGTCTGAACATTGTCCCTTCTTTAAGTGGAAATTTGTCAGGAAGAAAAGATTTGTAGACATCTATGCACATCTCCTTCATTGTGTCAGCAAGCTTATATCCAATGCCAAGAGGGGATATTTCTGACTGACTTTCAATGTAACTTTGGTTTGGATCAGATATGCAGAGCAACTCGTCTCCGGTAAGGATAGAGGGGCAGTCGGTCAGGTGAAAAACAGAGCAAAATCCAACTCCGTATTTCCCCGTGTTTCCCGGTGAATTATGCTTTCCCCCAGCTCCGAGCTGTTGAATTCCCTCAATGTCAATGCCAGAAAACACTTTGTTGTTGAACACGCACAGTGCGGGACCCTGCAGATTGTTCCATTTCTCCCCAAATGTTTTTTCAACACTATGGTTTCTCTTGTCCCAAACAAAATGCATTTCAGTTGCCCCTGCATCGTCAGCATTTTGGATCAGCTCTTTTAAAATATCCTTGTGTGAGGGATACGCTGAAATAATGTTTTTAATTCGAAGATGTAGTTTTTCCTGTTGTTGAAAGGCAAAGGTAAATGAGGAGAAACTATCAATTTCTTGGTTTTTCAGTGTATGGTGCTTGGTTGTTTTGATTCCGAAATGGAGAGCCAGAACACGTGCGATCTTCTCATGGCATAGTGTGACTCCTGGTGTTATTGGAATCCATGGCGTGTCATCAAAAAATAGTTCTTTTGCAGGCTGTAAAATTCCGTGCTCATTTGGTATCAGACAGTCAGATGTCACTTCTCGAGAATCATATATGCCTCGGTCTAAAATCATGAGGCAAATCTCAAGATCGTCCTTTGGCAGCGGCATGTTTTCGTATTTCAAGTGCAGTTCCTGGAGTAAAGTCAGGTACTGACGGACACAAAAGTGTTTTTCAACACCGACGCACTCCCAGAGGTTCTTAAAACTAGCAAAGGCACGTGGAAGTAGATGGAGATAGGGCTTTGCTTCAAGTTTTTCTTTTTCAGCCACACGGTTGACATCTACAAACGCATTGCCAATCAGAACGAACGGGAATGAATTCGCTCTCTGTGAAACAAATGTGGAATCGCCTGAATCACGAAGCCACTGATCCAAAAACCTGTAGCAGTCAATGGCTATTTTCTGAAGCATAGATTCATCAATGCACTGAGATTCCTCCTGTGCTTTCAGCAACTGCTGAAACACTGTCTCCGGCTTTGGCCTGTCATTAACCCCCAAAATTTGGAGGAGTAGATCACTGTTGTGCATCTTAAGGCCCAAATGATCCAGCACCGGTTGCGTCATGTTGACAAGTAGGGAGCAGTTGTCACTGTAAACATCGACTGGCCTTCGAAGTGAGAGCCCTCTTTCCATTTTGGTGTCACCTGGTGGAAATGCTGGGAGAAATTCAGTCCTCTGCAGAACCTCCCAGTGTTTGTCGTCAACGCAGATGTGAGTTCTCATAAGGTCAAGAAGGCATCTTATATGCTGATACGCTCTATTTTGGTCAATGTTCCAGACGACGCTGATTTGTCCAACTTTCTCTGTAATGTCTTCCATTGGAAGGTCATCATTTGCCATTCCAAGCCCCACTAACCGTTGCAATCTTTTTGGGGAGCAAAAGTCATTCTTGGTACCACCAAGCAATCGTCCCTTTTCCTCTTCAAAAAGACAGGCCACTTTACCTGATGGATTCACAAGTTTATTAATATACTGAAGTTGCCCGTCTTTTGCGGGGATGCATGGATACCGGACCAAAAGTAGGTCAATTGGTTTGAGGTTGAGGTCAATGGCAAACAGCAAAAGTGTATCCCGACTCTTCGGATCGATGGTAGCAAGGTTGGTCAACACGGCTTCTTCATAAAACCTCTCCCAGTTCCATGTTCTTTCTTGCAGAACTTTTTCAAGACCAGCCTGTTTGAAGCTTTTTCTCAGCCATGGTGGAAGAGGAACGACAAATTTGGATTTTCCTGCATGTGTTTTGCAAACCTGCACCGCAAGCCCATTTATGCTGTTATCTGCTTCAATGCTCTCGTGCAAAAATATGGCATTGTTGATTGAGCACCAGTGTTCGCCATCACAGAAGAGCTCTGGAGCAGCGTTAGAGTGCTGGGCAATGGCAGTGTAAAACTCATCAACCAAGGGCTTGAATGTGTCACTAACTTTCTTCCTGTTGGGCCAAAAAGTGTGGAAACAGTAATTTTCCAGTTGTTCGTTTTCGGACATTGTCTTGAGTGTCAAGAGTGCAGTGACGTAAGCCGTCACGAGAGGATCCTGAAGGAGAACTTTGTTCCATTCCTGTTTCGCACCGCTTTTCCACAGGCCTTTTCGGTTGCTTGTCACAGCAAATGTTGCATTTACGTTGACTGGGAGACCTGTGTGAATGGAGAGCGGAAGGAAGCAAAATGCCTGTCCGGTAAGTTCAGTTTGATGTGCTGCCAGCTTCCCAGATTCAGGGTTTTTTTGTAAAGGTACGGCAATCCCTCCAATTGGCAAGGAATACACTGCATGCTTGTTTTTTTCAAGGACCATTTTCAGAGACGCATCTGTCCCAAAGCAGTTGTACAGAAGCCAGGACTGATGTTGAGTTTCACCAAATTGCTCACTGGCTATTTGGACTACGCTGGCTGTGCGGCAGTCAATGATGTCTTTGCATTTTCCGTCAACTTTCATTAATGATTTCTCTGCCTGAACCTGCTTGGTGTCATCCGAAATCGGAAACTGAGACACAGTGATTTTGGAAACTGTAAAGACAGTATCAATGTCTTCATCTCTTGGTGGGGTAATTGCATCATTTGAGATTTTTTGTAGCGTCAATGTGTTGATGCTCTTCAGAAAAAGGAGATGGGTTTGTGAATTGCTGGAAAAGTTATGTTGAAAAGACAAGATAGTGGATTTGTTGTACACTTTTTTGCTTATTTCTGACTGCCGAGCCTCTTCTTCAGTTCGAAAAGGTAGTTTAATCAGAGTGCCTTGATAAGGTGCAGGAGAGCATTGTTTGTTGAAGCTGCAATCAAAAATGCTCTCATACGGTCCAAAGTGACCGGGAAAACAATGAAAAAGGCGCTGGTTGGAGAGATCCAGCTTGATTCCTGGATTTGATTTGTGTTGGATGCGCTTCTTAAGATGAGTTACATTTGGATCTAGAATGAGAAGACGGCTGCCACTGAGGATCGATGGAATATCTGTCAAATGATACACCGTGTTGAACCCAAGTCCAAATTTCCCAATTTTTTCCACCCTGTGTTCTTTTGACGCACTTCCAACTCTGACGATATTATTCCAATCTTCAGCTGTGAACTGCTCATTATTAAATGCCCACAGACACGGTCCCTGACAAACTGCCATGTTGGGGTCAATGAGGCTGTCTGGGGGGTATCTGTGCACTCGGAAATCTAACAGGAATTTACAAGATTGTGCTCCAGCATCCTCAGCATTTTGAATGAGCTCTTTGAAGATGTCACTTTCTTCATCATATTCCGCAAGAATGTTTTTAATCCTTGTTGTGATCGGTTCAACCTGTCCGGATTGTTCAATCCCCACCACCTCCGGATCGAGCAGGAGGGTACTGAGGAGCTGGATGTTTAGCCAGTTTGCTGTTGCTTCAGTTATTTCCTTATGCACAACATGGATTTGTTGCATGCTGTGACTTAGTTTTTCCCAACTTTTTTTGCTTACATCACAGAAGACGGTCTCTGACTTCGCTCTGAGGGTATATTGGCCATCTTCTAAGTATACCGGTACCGGAATATCAGCCTTAACTTCCTTTTTTTCCCTCCGAAGCCAGTTGAGAATTTCTACCGAGACTTTTATCTCTGAGGAACTCGCATGTCTCTGTTGTCTTCCGTCAATGGATTTCTTGATTGAATGAAGAATGTCAATGATTTCACTGTCTGAAAGCATTGTTCTCAGGCCAAACATTTCAAGCAACCTCTTGTATGGTACAAATTCTTTTGGCACCTTCCCAATATGAGAACTTAGATCTAGATTCTGTGGGTAGTCAAGGAGCAGATCCTGTGGTCCGACAAACTTGTTGTGGTTCCAAAGCCAGGGCGTGTCTTTGTTCATCTGTGTTGCAAATGCAGAGAGGTTATCTTGCATATGTTTATAAATGCAATGCAACTTCCTTTTAAAATCCACATTTGTCTCGGGATCAACCATTTCCTCTGCTTTTGATTTCAAGGCGAACAAATTCTCAATGACTTTTTCAGGTGGAGGCAGACGTTTGAGACCAAGTTGGTTGCTTACTCTGTCACTGATGTTTCCCATGATAGGCATTACATGTCCAACGACATTCTCATACACTGAATGTCTTATCCCATTTGGGCAGAAGAACCTCTGTAAATTGCTACCATCGGGACCCGCGCATACAATCCATTTCAGCTGTTGAAGACGATCAAGCTGTGTCTGTGAAAATTTTGACAGTATATTGTGGGCGTCCAACATTTGTAGCAGTGCTTGAGCTCTTTCCACGGTCTGAGGATCAAGGTGCATTTTGTCAATCTGTGTAGCAGCACATAACACATGCTCAGGTGATACGTCTGCTTCTCTGGTCAGCAGCCCGAGGTTCACGAGACTTTCAAGCGTCTGTGGCTTTCCTGAGTACGAGGGTGGAGGGAAAACATCTGACTCGAAAATCATTTTGAAGGTTGGATTTCTCGGATCGAAAAAGCTTGAGGCCTTTCTCGGCGCTCCGTCCCCGTCAATGAAACTCAAGTTCTTGCATCTGTTTTTCAAGCTTTGGTTTTGAGAGAAAAGGAGATTGCCATTCTCTAGGATCCAGGTCATGACTTTATCAGTGACTTCTTTGCAGCAAGCCCCTCCCTCAACAATGTCAATGAGGAGATTGGCTGCTTGAGCTGTGTCCAGAACAGTAATTTTGAGCAAGTTTAACATTCTGCGATCAGCCTCAGTATTACACTGCACAACCGAGTCAGGCATCGGGAGCTCTGCTGGTATGGAAAGGCCTGAGCCGAAAAGCACAGCTTTTTTTGATTCAGCGCCAACATAAATCCCTTTGGAGTTTTTAAAAAGAGGCATTTGAGAAAGTAACTTCTTCTCACTGCCTGAGAGGACATCCAGGCGAGAGAGATAATCTTTCAGTGCTTCTCGTTCAAGGGGAGAGGTGGACGTAAATTTACCGAGGACAAGCTGAGTTTCAATATTCATCAGGACTTTCATGACACTCGGTGGAGATGGACACAGCACGAAGGCATCAAGGTCCTCATGTTTTAGCCACTCATATTCTTTCACAACCGTGCCGTCAAGTTTGTTGATCACTTGGACTATTTGCTCCGGCAAGTTCACCTCCTTGTGTTTCTGAAAAATCTGGGTGGTGGCCTGCTCTAATTTTGCAAGCGATACAGGCTGGCCGACAGACAGGGGACCTATAGGTATTAATGGTATGTCAAGGAAAGGTCTTAACTTTTTGGCGTGAATGTTGAGAAACTTCCAGAATTCTTGCAGCCACTCGAAAGGCGGATGTTGACTGTTGCAGATGTCCCAGGTAACCGTCTTTGTCCGCTTCCAGTCTTCTGGCATGTACCTCCTTACACATTCGGCCACCAGGACTGCATCGATGTTGATGACCTTGAACAATCCTGTGAAAAACATATTTTTGTTAAAAATTTCGGTTCATCAGGAAACCCCGACACGGATGCAACGGTGTCTGATGTTGCCATTTGACACTTTTCAGAACAATGAAAAACTTGCTTTGTCTGGCCACGTCTTTCAGGTGGGCAATGCACCTTTCGCTGACATCATCGGGAATGAAGAGGTTTTTACAAAACGGCAGCAAAGCCCTGCAGGAGAGGAACGCATTATTCTCTGCTTATGAGACAATCAATATATGGAAACGTGTGTGTTGCAACGTCACACTTCAAGCAAACTGTAAATCTTGATTTGATTTTCTCTCATAATTGTCAAGTCAAATGGTAACAATGTCATTGAAGGGGACCGGTTATGCACCTCTTTACCGCCAGTGATCTGGAGATCACAGGTCGTCTAATTATGACTTTACTGAAGCAAATCATGCTGCAGTCATAGGAATAAAAGGCCTTGAGGACGTGCCATGGGATTGCAAAGGGACAAAGGATTTGAGAAGTTTTATGGAAACATTAATCACGCAAACCTATTATTTTATAAGAGCATATTAATCCGGAAATGAACACAACAGCTCCCTTTACACATCCCTGAATGAATTTAAGGGGCCATTACTTGCGGAGATATTATAAACCACACCTACAAAATGAATCCATACAAATGTGAATGTAATTATCCATGCTGTCATCAATCATGAATATTTAAGTGCTTTTTCCTTCCAAAAAAGGAACAGAAATTGGATTAGGAGAATGAACAATGGCACCAATGTCAGCTAGCTCAATCATAGGTGCTTTATACATAGAAAAATATGCAGTAAAAACTAAAGCCTACCTTGGAAACTCAATGCTGTCGATTAAAGCTGTGTCGTTCTCATTATCAGTGAACGATCGAAAAGAGCCATCACTCAGTGGCAGCAGCTGAAGGTCCTGGAGGTCGGTGTAATTTGCGTCACTTAAAACATACTCCAGAAGGCAGAGTTTGTCTTCTTTCGAGATGTTCTGTACGCCAATCCTGCGAAGAACTTCCCTCAGGAAAGCTGGGGTCACATGTTTTAGGCTGTCGCTGTGTGGATAAGCCGCATTTACTGCACTGGCGACATGACTCGGAAAAGTGACAAGATTTTCTCCGCAAGAAACCAAAGTTCTTTTAATGGCAGCCAGCAAGTCAGGGCATGTTTGACCCTTGCAGGGAAATACAGCCTCCAATGGAGAGGCGAACTTTCTTTCATCCCTGTCCAGGGAGAAGACAGCCCTGGTTTCTCTAAATATGTGATGAAGGACATTTTGAGCGGCACCCAACCATTTGTCTTTATGTTGCATCTTCGTGATATCAGGCCACAAGTCGTACACGGAAGACACGGGGAGATGGGCCTGCTCTGCAAGTTTGATCGCATCTTGAATCATCATTGTGTATGCCAGCGGTAGCACCTCCTGAATCAGCAGCTCATTCCACACAGCATGTTCATCATGTTTCTGGTCTTCCTCCTGCCACTTGACCTCTCTTCTGTTGTCAGTGAGGCCGAAACAGGCGTTGACATAAACTGGTAGTCCTGTCTTGTTGGGCTCATTGTCGGGGAGGGGGAGGAAGCAACTCAGTCTACTCTCGCTGCAGTCTCGTTTCTCACCACAAGGAAACGCCAAATCGACTTGAGGGAAAAAGCTCAAATTTGTTGCAAGTGAATCAATTTTTTCGACATTCCCGACTTTCATGACACATGTTGTCACAAGCCATTTTGTTTCTCTGCTGTCCTGCGAGTCGAGGGTTATAGTTTTGAATCCAGTCGAACCCTCGATAACTGACTTTCCCTCTGACTCCAAGACGACCGGTGCGGAAACCGAGGCTTCCACTTCGAGTCTGGTGGTAACTGAGCCATGAGCGTTGATGTGTTTCAGGGTCACCGTCTTCACATTTTTCAAGAAGAGCAGGCTTAATTCTGCATCTGCAATGAAGCTTTTAAAAAGCTGATCAACCCTGTCCGGGGTGTACAGATTATTGGAAATGTCCGATTTCTCATTCCGCAAAGGAAATCTGAAAATTGTCCCCTGAAATTCCTGATCTTTCCGCACAATTTTCGACCACTCCTGTCTGCTAACAACTCGGATGATATCTCGAAAGGGTTGAAACTGATCGTGCAGCTCTGATAGAGCTCTTTGGTGTTCTTCGTCATCCAAAGACCACAGAAAGCCTCCGTGTCCCTGCCCAAATATTGTTTCTTGGGGATCCAGCAAACCAAGGTGGCCTGAACTGAAGATACTCGGCACGTCTGTGAACAGAAACAAAAATGTGGTATCCATTAATCATCCACATCACCGAGAGTTGTCTGAATATAAAAAAAAAAAATGTAGAGTTTGACAAAGATGTCCTTGCCTACTCTGAATGGTTTTACCTGTTATGTGATAAACCGAGTTGAAGCCGATGCCGAACCTGCCAACTTTGTTCGGGTCATTCCGCTTGACACTCCGGCCCGCAGACTGAATTCCTGCCCAGTCATCGTCCGTGAATGTTGCATTGTTGTAAGTATAAAGAGCAGGACCTTTGACAAATACGAGAGGAAATAGCAATGACAAAAATGCTCACGATTCTGAAGATCTGTCAGACGCACCTCTGATTAACAGTGCGAAGTACCACATGTTAACAGAAGTTATTGATTTTGGTTTTCCTTCATTTAATTTACCGCTCCCCAAGCCCTCCCTAGAAAGGCCAAAGTGTAAACTAAGGGTGAATGGGGGAATGTCCTGCACGAAAGGTCGATCAGTGGATTTTTCCATTGATTCGATGTCAAATCATCACCCATTCCAGATGCAATTCTGCTACTTTGACATACATTTTGAGGGGCATCTTCAGTGGCGTCCGTTGAAGAGCGAGCAACATTATCTAGAGGATTGCAGGAAAGGGTAGAGCTTCCAAGACAGTTGTGTAGTTAAAAGATTTTGATCCACTGCACTTCTTGAGTATATTATATCTCAGCAATATAGTTGTTATCCTGAACATGTCAGAACAACCAGTTAGCAGACAATCAGTCCATGCTTGAATATTGCCTCTGGAGAACGTGTTTCTTGCAACCATGCTTTTAGTCTCAAGTCAATGACAACAAGTCCATGCTGTTCAACTAACCTTGTACTTCGGTAACAAAGGTATTCCCGAGTTAATTGAAAACCCCAAAGCATTAAGGGTGTTGTCGTGACAATAGCAATAGGGGTAAATGCCGTGTCAGGAAGAAAAGGAAAAGAAAAACAAAGAAATAAAAAACTTAAGGAGCTATTGAGCCACATTCCAGCAGAGAGATCACTGTTACCACAATTCCCCCTGTTCTTCTTTCATTTGCCGTTTTTTCCATCTTATCAAAAATAAGTTGTCAGAGAATCCCCAATTGTTCATACCTTGGTGCTTTTTCAGACCATTTGAGCAGATGGTCTCAGTTCCATAGCATCTCTCGTCATGGATGAAAACCACCTCTGTGGCTTGGGCATCATCTGCATTTTGAATCAGCTCCTGTTGACCGAACGTACCGGTGATCATTGTCAGACCGAAGCTGCATACACACAGCAGTTCGAGAATTTAAACATTTCTAAGCTTTTTGTCACGCGGTGACCAACTGAAATGTGAGTTCTATGTTTGCATGAAATCTGAATAAGCAAATAAGCAAAGCCGGGTAAATCAAAAAGTCATTCTATTTCATTCGGCAGTGATAGATAAGATAAGATAATCTATTGATGTCCATCGGAGAAACCCGGGTGTCGCAGCAGCACAGGGCAGACGACAGGTATCAGAAGACATTAAGGTGAACTGGCAAACAATAGATAGAGACATTAAACACAGGACAGCGACAACAACAATAATAAAATGACAAAAATAGATGACAAACTGCTACATGAGAACAGGCGCAAAGTGGCAGCTGCAGGTAGTGGCCGGCAGTACAGATACGACTCCATTACAAATACCGAATGACCTCAGTCTCCTCAGGAAGAACATCCTGAGCTAATATTTACAGAAGTGAGAGGTAAAGTGATGCGATTAGTCTGTGGTACAAAGGTCACCGAGTTTGTCACTGCGTGACCAAACATGAAGGCCAATACAAAAACTCATGTGATGGAGAGCCCGCATGGTAGTCAGATGCTTTGTTCGCTAAACTGCAAAACCAACAAGCATTTTTTCACCACGCTTTGCACACCCGGAAAAGCAGCCATCAAGACGAGTAATGTCATATCCCTCAAAATCGCCAGGAGAAGTAAGCCGTTTTTCAGACGGAAGGTTTATTAAGCAGTGTTTGTTGGACTCTGCAGCACTAATATGCCCGGAAAAAAAAGAACACATTTGAGCGAGTGCCTCTCTCACGACGCTCTGTGAGAGGCGGAGGGTTGCTTCAAATGAAGGACAGAGCGGTCAACTTTGGATATTTTCTCTGGCTTAGGATGAGAGCTGCGATGTTCTCAATACTGCCCAATTACTCATCTTGTCACATGGGATAGCTGCAGACTCCAACATCACGTTCACGCATGTGAACAGATATTGTCAGTTCAACAAATCCAGACACGGATCTTCTCCCACTGATGAAGACCTCTTACCTGTCCCTCTCAAATCCACTTTTGGTATTCAGACAGATTTCGATGGACTTGTTCAAGCCCAAGCCTGCCTTGATTTCTCTCACTGAACTATTAAAAGGATATAAACTGATATAAATATTTACAGAATATGCTTATTATTCTGCTAAACCGTAGCAGCTAATCAAAATATGTCATTTACAGTCTTTTACAGTGGGACATAATTAATATTGAGCAGAAGTTTTTGTTTTCGTTAGTTCGGCCCTCCGACGCAATTCAGGTTTCTCAAATGGCCCCTTGTAAAAAATAAATTGCCCACCTCTGGTTGAACTACTGCAGCACTGCTTTCCAAACACCAGTCCCTTGAACGGTCAAGTGGTTTGTACAGTGTGCTGTATACAGTAGTGTAGTAGTATAAAGTACCCATAAAGAGTAGGTGCAAGTCAGAACCAATCACTGTGACTAAAGGGATTTGTACCTACCTTCAAAATCTGACCCCCATCTGGATATCGACAAAGGATATCTTTCAAGTAGTCGATGAAGGGTGGCGCTGTTGCCCCGAAGGAAGCGCTAAATAAAAGAGGAGGCATACATTTAACAAATGCAAGAATATTCCAGTACGTGGAATTAAAGATTGGGCCCCTAATTTACAGGATGTGTCTTAGGAACAGAATGAGATAGAAATACTTGGGGTTGTCATGTATGCTAGAAAGGGTCTATGATTTTCATCAGCCATTTAGCTATGTTTGATGTAAATTACCCCCCGAGACTTGGGCATTAAAAAGACACTTGTTGAAATACGTCGGAAATAATGATTTGTCACTCTTACAGCTTGATGGTTACTTTCCAGCTGTATTTAATCAGGATTTAGTTTGTTAAATGTCATCTCGGTGTGCTGTGCTCACAACAGGACAATGCAAATGAGCAGCTACAAATATAGCAACGGTATTATATTCACAGTATCTGGGCGCTGGCACACTTTTAATTGTTTCACAAGTAACGACAAGTTTTTTTGCGCAACTTCTCGATTGCGCATAACAACCTCTTGCTTTAGGAAGTGGTTCGACAACGACAACGGAAAATAGATTTCATGTGATGGCTTACCCCGTTTTTTTCTTTGCACTCAAACTCATCCTTCCTGGATTGAATTCTGTAAGAGACAGAATGTACGTAAAGCCATGTGCAAAATGCTATCATAACCCATTCATTTGTAAGTTCATTATCACTCTTGAGCTTGAGCTCTTGACAACGGTGTCAATGTGGAGGGTCATTGCAACAGGCTTCCGGTAGGTGGGCCGGTACAGGGTTCGATTGTTTATTAGTCTTTTGAGTTCCACTTATGATTGTAAGTTCATGTTTATATTCTTCTTGGTTTTTTTTTAGGAGGGGTTTGCGTATCCCAGTGATCCCAGGAGCTAAGTTGTCGGGGGCTTGAGAGCCTCGGGTCACCTCTGAAACATGGTGAGATAAAATTATTACTCTAAGCAGGGAAATAAACAAAGTGCCATGCTGTTGAACGTGTGTGTGTGTGCTTCCACGCGAAAACATCAAGATAAAACATTCAAATATAATCGGATCTGTTAGATGTTCAGCTTCGTTCTCTTTTCTTCTTCGTCAGCCATGGGAAGAATTAGACGGAGGAAACGGTTTCATATGTTGCATTTATAATTTCTTCTCAGCACCGGTAGAATCACTTCAGTTGCCATGGCATGTCCCATGAACGGCAGTACATTTGAAAAAAGAAAAAATAACACCGTAAAGTCAATGGCAGTGACGCCATAAACAAAAAGAGAATGAACGTCATTTGAAACTAGATGTACGGGTTACAAGACAAGCTCATACAAAAAGAAACAGGTTGTAAACAATATAATATGGGAGCATATAAAGAACACCTAAGTTTTTAAAACAAAGGACAAAGACACTCAAATGGCTCTGTTGCAGGCCTTATGTGGGCAATATAGCATCAGCGTGTACCTTCTGTCCCCAAAATGCCCTCAGTTGTCGCCAAGAGGATTTCCCTTCTGGAAGCTTGTTGTTATCATAGGAAACAGTCTCAACTGAACCTATATGCCCACCTTTTCCATACGTTTCATGATGTCAATATATGCAGGCTATGGCTGCTTGCATAAAATAATGTCGTACTCGTACACCTGCTGTAACCAGGATACATTAGAATCATTAGGATAAAAACCCAGACACATAGTATTAGTCTAACATTATATTGTAACAATTAGTAAGCTTGTACGATCTCGACCGCTCCCATTGGACGTGTGACCAGACAGGAAAAGTATAATTGTCTGCGGGCTAAAGGAGGCAGGAAATTGCAGTTTAAAGGTCCCCGTGAGTGACAGTCGGGGCCCACTCCCACAAGTACGGACACAGACTAATACCCAGGGTATGAGAATTCCTATATCTATATGTCCTATGCTTAATAAAGTAATCGAATCCATAGAATACCTTGAAATCCTGCTGAGTGAAAGATTTCCTCTACAACATCCCCAAAATAACCGTAAAACTATAATAAACAAGGAAATCGATTGAACCACGATTAACTTTCTTCACATCCCGCATTTCCTTTGCCTCGGCCGCCCCAGATACCCTCTTACCCCGGCGACCAGGTCCGCCCGCTCCGCCGTGGATGAGAGGACGTCAAAATCCTTCCACAGAGCCTCCGCTTCTGTTTAAATACCCTCGTAAAGCTACTTTCGGTTTCGATTCATCTCCGTGGAAAGCGAAACCTAGCGAGTCATCCCTCAAGAGAGAACCCAAACCGATCGACCGCGCCGAAGTTATTTTTCCGCGGAAAAGCGGAGCGGTCTTTGAACGCAACACGGGTGAGCGCGTTATGGTGACGAGAATACAAGAGTTCTTTTTACTGACTCCATCCATCCATCCATCCATCCATCTTCTACCGCGTATCCTGCACTCAAGGTCGCGGGGGAATTTATATGATTCTCTCATCTGAAATAATCGTGTTTTCGAGTCATCTGAGTCGGGCGGGACGTGTTCCCCGGGTAGGGCGGCTACTCTGAGACACGAAGTGATTCGATAATTGAGTTGCTGAGTGAATCGTTCGTTTAGTGAGCCGGGAGGGGGGGGGGCACAGCGAGCCTCTGAGTGACTCCATCATTGATTTAATATTAATAATAATAATAATAAAGGATTTTATCTAAGGCGCCTTACTGGACACTCAAGGGCACCGGGTTACCGAGTGAGTCGTTCGTTTTGTGAGTGGGGAGGGATACAGTGAGCGACTGTGTGATTTGACCATTCAGTTAAAAACAATAATAATTGTAAAAATAATGATAATGATCATCTTCTTTTCCATTCGTCTTTTCCCTTCAGGGGTCGCCATGGTGAATCAGCCTTCTCCATCTAACCCTATTCTCTGTATCCTCCTGTCTCACACCAGCTAACCTCATGTCCTCTTTCACTACGTCCATAAATCTTCTCTTCGGTCTTCCTCTTGACCTCTGATTCCAGCATCCATCGACTAATATATTCTCCATCCCCTCTCTGTTCATGACCCAACCATCTCAGTCTGGCTTCTCTGACCTCCTCTCCAAAACATCTAACTTGTGCCGTCCCTCTGATGGACTCATTCCTGATCCTCTCCATCCTGGTCACTGCCAAAGAGAACCTCAACATCTTCATCTCTGCAAACCTCCAACTCTGCTTCCTGTCTTTTCATCATTGTCACTGTTTCTAGTCCATACAGCATGGCTGGTCTCCCCACCGTCTCGTACACTTTTCCTTTCATTCTAGCTGGTTGTCTTCCAACACAAAGTAATAGTAAAAACAATACACTTTATTTAAGGCACCTTACTCGACACTCGGGGACCCGTGGTTACCGAGTGGATCGTTCGTTTAGTGGGCGGGGGGGGGGGGGGTTTTCGGGCCCGCCGGGGCGTTTCGTTGTTTGGGTTACGGAGGGGGTGGGGGGGCCCCCATGAGGGAGGGGGAAAGGGG
>CAAKHD010013897.1:21567-49402 GCA_901007705.1 Fistularia tabacaria
GGTGGGGGGGGGTGTGGGGGGGGGGGGGGGGGGGGGGGGGGGGATTTCGTGCACGACTGAGCGATTCGATCGTTGAGTTACCGAGTGAGTCGGAGTGACTCCATGAAGGAAGGGGACATGAGTTGAAACAACAAGCCGTTGTTCTTCCCACAGGCCGAAAACAGTGGTTGTCTTGAGATATTTTTAACAATGTAGCCAGCATAGCAGTTGTGTAGTTGTGACACGCTTTCGAGTTTCTTCTTTGCAGCTAGCTAGTGAGCAGCAACATGTCTATGGTGCTCTGACTCATCCAGGTCATCTCTTGTCGAAAGCTTTTTGTTGCAAATGGACTCAAATTTCTTCCCTTGAATACATTTCACCTGTCTTCTGAGATGCTTCTTCAGTTCGGCGCATCAGCAAAGAGCGAGCAGCGTCAGGGACAAGGAATCATGACGAAGTGAAATGAGTCTTTCTTGTCGGAATCTTCTTGTCGTGGCAACTGGACTTGAATCCCTTCACTTGAAGACGTTTCACGCCTCATCCGAGAGGCTTCTTCAGTTCTGATCTAAGGAACTGAAGAACTTCAAGTGAAGGAATTCAAGTCCAATAGCCACGACAAGAAGATTCCCACAAGAGTTCCCCATGGCCTGGATGACTGAGAACCTCCAGAGATAACGTGACTCTTTTGAACGGTTCGTTCACGACTCGCACAATGCCAGCGCGTTGCCGCTCCCCGCCGTGACTCAATCGTGATTCACGCACAAATTGTCAGTGGTTTTTTTTTGTTGATTTCTTCTAAGATGCGTCGACCCGTCCCCCGTCCTCGTTCCCGTTCCGAGAAACAGTTACCCCGCCGCTCGCTAGATGCTGCTGCAGCCGCTTGTGTGAGGAAGCCGGGGCTCCTCGCAGGGAAAACGGCAGCGAGCCGACGGCGTCCCCGGTCGTGGCGGCGGGATGCCGCACCATCAAAAAGACGGCATCGAATTTTCTTTACCCGGAAAAAAAAAAAAAAAGGACTCCTCCGAACCTGCTCGTTTAGCGAGCCTCTTGTCTCGGTTGCCACGTTAGCTTGTGCATCACGTTGTTTGTCCGGTTCACCCGTTACCGGATCAGCCTCTCCACGGTGATATGGAGCGGAAGTATGGCGTCTTGCAGTACCGAGGGAGGGATGTGAGTATCGAGATTGTGTTTAAAGGGTTGCGACGATGAACGGATCATCGTAGGTGGTAACCACTGCGTGCATGGCTTTCAGGCGGAGTGAACGGAAAGCCCCCTCCGCTATGGTGCAGGAGCAACCTGACGGCGAGGGGCTGCAGAATGGGGTCTGTTCGGATTGTGGGTGCAGCTTCAGCCTCCCGCCGTCTGATCCCGCCGAGCAGAGCGGCCGTAAAGCTGCAGACCCCGCGTCCAAGTGTCCGTCCTGCCAGGAGGGCGACGGTCTTCTCCCCAACGGCGGGCGCTTGCACCGGGGCGTCGATCTGGAACCTCACAGCTGCTCCCTGTGCAGCAAGACCTTCATCACCTCGGCCCACCTGACCCTTCACCTGGCCTCGCACAACAAAGAGAGGAAGTTTAAATGCAGCACCTGCGGGAAGTTCTTCCACCAGTCCTCCCACCTGATGGCGCACAAAATAATCCACAGCGGGGACAGGCCGTTCAAATGCCCCGACTGCGGCAAGACTTTCGGGCGGTCCTCGCATCTCAAGACCCATCGGCGGCTCCACACGGGCGAGAAGCCCTTCAAGTGCACGTTCTGCGACAAGTCGTTCACGCAAAAGGCCGGGCTCCTGTCGCACGTGCGCCTGCACACCGGGGAGCGTCCGTACAAGTGCGAGAGGTGCGGCGAGGGTTTTCGCTCCCTGGCGCTTCTGCTTGCTCACAAGGCCGACGAGCCCTCCGGGGAGCAGACGGTGGCGTGCGCTCCGACGCACCACCAGGCCCAGAAGACTGAAAGCACCTCGGAGGATCTCAAGTGCGGCGTGTGCTGCCGTACCTTCGTGCGATCTTCATACATCAGGCTTCACATCCGCCTGAAAAAGGGCCAACGGCCGTACCACTGCAAAGTCTGCAACAAGACATTTGTCAAGCTGGATACCTTTGTAAACCACTGTGACAAACACCTGAGGCAGAAAAAGGATAAAAGCAAGGAGACAGAAGAAAAAGTCGTGAAACCTCCCCAGTTCGTCCCACTCTCCGGGGCACCTTCGCCCGAGTCCTCATCCGCTCACACATTATCGTCGGAGGTCACGACGCGCTCCCGGGCCAAATCCAGCAGTAAAACAGAGCCTTGATCTGCAGATGTGGAACTGAAACGATCATTGAACAGTGTTGTATCGAAACATCAAGGCGTTCGAAGGAAGACAAAGATGAACAAGAATGTTTGTAAGGGCCTGGAGAGGAGACGGTCAATACCAGCATATTAATTGTACAGTTATTTTATTTTGAAGTATTCATTTTATTGTGAACAATTACTTTGCTCAACATAATTTAAAGACTGGTGATCGTGGCAGAAGCATTTCGATGATGTATCTCATTCACTCTTAATCACTGAGTACGGAGATCCATCTCAAAATCATGATCGGTGATGGCTCGCCTGTGAATCCCAACAAGCCTGTCGACATACATAGCACTTTTTTTTTTTTTACAAATGCACCTTAAACGGCTAGTGAATTACATTCAGAAAAGTAAGTTAAAAAAAATAATATATGTGAAAAATTAACCTTCATCTGGACATTTGTTGTACCTTGCGACTGCAGAAATATATAAAAACACAAAGAAACAATGCCTTTTGTTGCACGTTGATACCGATGTCCGAGAGCACGATGCGACCGAGTCGTGCCGTTGGCTCGCCGTAGTTCACCCGTCCCGCCGCCTCTTCATGCAGTCGAACTGCAGCAGCAGGAAAAAGCCGATCTCATCGGGCAGGCGGTGTATTTGAGGGGGATGGACCGTCACCTCCACATGGGGAAGCTCTTTCTCCCAGCCTAGGGGGCAAAGGTGAAGAGACGAAATCGATCCGATGACATTGAAGTGGTTACGAAGCCTATTAGACATCACATTATTGCTTAAGTGATAAAGGTGGTTGGAAATTTGGTTCAAAGTGCTCATCACGACATAAATTTGGCTTTTAATGGCTGAGCGAAACAAAGCGTTTTACGTATATCGGAAAATATCAAGTGTCCGGGAAGAACGAGAGGCGGACGGAATAAAAAGCCGTCCGTCAAACTTGACGTGTGGAACTGAGGCGAGCAGGCCCAGTCTGGGTCGGCGTGCCTTCTGGAACCCGAAAACCCTGACAGTTGCCCCGAATCTCGGTGTTCAAAAGCGCTGACGCGTGTTGGAGAGAAAAGGAAGTCAGAACTGGACACTTGCCGTGTGATTGTGCGCTTCTTGTGCGCTGCCGTTGACGCTCCAGTCCAGGGTAACAGTCATGTGGCGCCTCCAGACCGGGTTTCTACTTAGGAGGATTGTTCCACTGAGCGAGTCTCCAGCTTTGACAGGGACGGGCCTGTCCAGCATGAACAGAGTCTGCTTCCAGTGGGTCAGCCTACAGAAGACGGGAACCACTTAACAGTGTAATGCTGGAGATTTTAATATAAAGTTTCTAATTGTAATTATGAATAAATGAATTGCGTGTGTTTGCTGTTACAGGGCACCACGTGTGAGTAGACCCCATTTGTTTTTGTTTTTTTTGTTATACCTACACAATAGGAGAAACTGGTGTGAAGAGTTAAAAAAAAAAAAAAAAAAGATTTTATAACTCAGAGTTTGGTCCAGTGTCAAGTTCCACCGTGACTCCCCCCGCCTCCAGGCTCTCGAAGGAAACCGTGAACCAGGCGGTGAATCCGTGAAAAACGCCGGGTTTTTCGATGCAAAATTGAAACTGCCCCTCCAATTCCTAGAGATCAAAACGAGATCCTGTGAGCGACGCATCGCAGCTCGGCGGGGGGTTTTCTTCGAATGAACCTCGCGCGTCACCTCCAGGTCCGTGACTTGCAGGGTGTACATGTTGAGGCAGATGACGTGGCAGGAAGCAGCGAGGCAGTCTTCTTGCCCAAGGATGTGGCTGAACTTGGGTTTGGTGAAGAACTCCTGCTCTGCTAAAGGCCTAAAGGGATGGAAATCTTGCTGAAGTCGGGGGGGGGGAACACACGCTGCTGCCAGAAATACCTTGAAAACTAAATACATTAAATCTGGGTCCCAAGATGATTTTCAGACATCATATAAAATATTAAAATTATTATTAATCGCATAGAGTTGCCATACAATCAAAGAAAAAAGAATTATGAATGGAGCGAGATTGCTGTTTTCAAGAGCTGTCAGGGGATATCTTATTTTTTTGACAATTCCTCAGTAATTTTTGCGACTATCTCAAATCTTTATCAGCAAATGTACTCGGCCACTGCGCAAGTCACAAGCAGTCAAAGGTTTGGACTCGCCAGAAAACAAAAGGGAAGAAAATGTGTAAAAGGATAGAGCAATTGCCAAATAACTGAGCAGCACACTTCTAAAAAACCTAGGCAAGGTCAGCTAGGGATGGAGCAGAATTGAAAAAAGGGATTAAAAATGATCTTTTGCGAAAGTAAAAGAATATATAAATAGCAAAACAGCTAAGACAAAAAGGCTACTCTTATTATTTGTGTGAGTATTTTCTTGCGTAATACAGCAGGGATCAAGAAGTGGCAAAAGATCAGTATGTTTTATTTTGCAACAGCACTTTACCTTTTGATCCAAGCAGGGAAAGAAACGAGTGCGTAACATACCAGGGTGGTAATAAAGTTTCGTGTTGAGGAGGGGGAGAGGAAGAAGGGAACAGTTGCTGCTAAGGAAGATATTATCAACAAGGATGTGGAAGCTAACTTGAAAAACTTGGCTTGTGAGATTTTTGTCGGAAATTTGGGGGAAAATGGCAAGAAAGAATGCCCTGAGCAGGTTCTCTTACTGAAGAGGGGTGAAGTCCAGGCCATAGGGCTGCTCCCAGAAGGACATTTTTTCAGCATAATAGTCGTGGGCCTGACACGGCACCAGGGTGAGGGCCGCGGAGGAGGGCCACATCGTACCATCTTCCCTCAGCCAGCGGTCTCTGGCCAGCAGAACGGACTCCACCATGAACTCAAACTGTGTCGGAGGGAGACGGGACAACGCTTTGAAGCGATAAATCAGCAATCATTTGGACCGAGCGTGAAATGACATGACATCCGGTAAAATGTGATTATACTGCAGTATTAGCTGACATTCTTACCAGGAGGCAGTTTCCCATCCACTCAGACACCAGAACGTCCACCTTCTCAGGAAGCTCGATCTCCTCGGCCCGCCCCTGCAGCACCGTGACCACCTCCTCGAATCCATTCTGCTTCACCAGCCGCTGCGTGTACTCAGCCATTGAGCTCGCTTCCACAGCATAAACCTGCAACAATCCAGACCAAAAGGTTTGCCGCTTTTTCAGGCTGTGCATTAAACTGGCTTCAAAAGCCCATCGCGGAGGGAAGAGTTTGCCGGGAGATTGTGTGTCAGATCTTCAGCAGTTGAGGGTTTTCCTGAGGCTGTGACCACTCTCAGTGCAAATACTGCCACCTGGTGAACTTGTCAAAGAACACAACGCTGTTCTATGGGAAAGCGAGGAAAAAAAGGGCGGGGGATCTGTGCTCATTCTGATCTTAGCAGGCATGGCTGCTAACTAGAACCGGGATGAGACAGCACATTCCTGCAGAATTGAGTTTAGGATCCTCCTACTCCCATAAGAAAGGGTCTTAAGGGGAGGGGACAACTAACATTAGCAGCTTCCCTGTTCACTGCCGGCCTTCTCTGCAGCTGGTTGGCCAGAGTATTCTCTCAAAAGTAAAAAGAAAAGTAGTGAGGTTGCTTTTATCAGTTTCACCTCAAAGCGGGAGCAGTCGCTTCAGACTCTGGCTGACTCAGGAGCTTTGAGAACTCATCTAAAACTTTATGTATGCAAAAAAAAACAAAAAAACAAACCTTCATCTACGAGTAATGGCGCTATGTAATAATATTTATCACTATAATAATTTTGGGTATTTTAAATAAGTGACAGTAACTCTTTGTCCAGCAGATGGGAGTAAATGCACACTGAGAAGCATCATGGAACGGTGCCACGCAGTGACCTCAGTATTGTATGTGATGAATGATGAAAGCTCATTTCTATTTTACATTTTGCAGCTTTTTGAGCCTTTACAGTGCTGGTTTTGCGAGGCAACAAAAAAAATCTACTTCAGATATCAAATAGTCTTTAATTTGGCTGGTCTTGCTGCACTGCTCCTGTCACCAGGAGGAAGGCAGTCAGCTGTCTGCTGCATTCCATGAAATATGATCCTGGAAAGTGTACGTTTCTACCTATGGTCACTATGTGGGGTGAGGATGGGGGAGATGGGGGGTTTCCTTGAGCACCCAGAGCCCGTACAACACACACCTTCACAAAATGCCGTCAGTTTTTCCAGGATCTTCACCTGTCGACCAGGGTTAGAGGTACTGGCAACCTTCTCTTCTAATGTGGAGTTGTGTGATCGTCTCACAAGGAGTTAGTCCATACCTTACAGCAGTGGTTCTTAAACTTGTTGGAGGTACCGAACCCCACCAGTTTCATATGCGCATTCCCCGAACCCTTCTGAATAGGAAAATTAAAATGTGTTTTTTTCCAATTCAAAACATAGGCATATACAGTGGGCTCCAAAAATGCATATTTTTTGTTTATGGGTTGAAAAATATTATTTTCTTTAAAAACAGAACTCTGTTCAATCACTAATATAAAATGTATTAATTCTTTTCAACCCATAAAATATTTGTCATCTATTTTTTCATGCGCGATTCAGAGATAAATAAAGTTCTTTTTGTTCGATTTATATGGTACAGGGGTTCGAAAATGCTTATTTCTTGATAATTCCCAATATTATGCAAAATGACTATGTATCTTTCAATTGTTGTTAAGTTTTAGCTAGTTTTTGAACTTTTTTTGAATAAATTCTTGAAATTAATTTTGCTCATGTGACGAAAAGAAGCGATGGCTTTGATAAAATATTAAATTGATCTCTTATTTCTATATATAGAAATAATATATATATGACCCGGTCGTGTGTCTTGACCTCCGCCGAACCCCTGAGACTGTCTCACCGAACCCCTGGGGTTCGATCGAACCCAGGTTAAGAACCACTGCCTTACAGGTATGCGGCTTGCTGTGTGCATGTATGTGTTTGCACGTCAATATCTCACGGCACTCGTGCTGCTGGCATTACCGCTGAGGGTTGTGCGAGCTGGGCACAGAATAGGCTTATGACGCCGGTCCCACAGCCAAGGTCCATCACCACTTTGCTCCTCAGGGAAGAGCTGTTGGTGAGAATCGCCTGCCGGTACGCCTCGGTGCGGCTCTTGTCTGACAGCATCTCCAGGTGAAGTCTCTGTTTTGAGAGATCATTCCAACAAGACAGAAAATATGAAGTGCGTCAGTTTGAGAAGATTAAAAAGAAAAAAACAGTTACAAAACAAGTAAAATATGAAATTGAACATGTTTTGTTACCTTTCTACAGAAACCTCTGTGGCCCTGTAGCGCTGTGGTGAATCCACAGGTTGTTGTGTTGTCACTTTTCTGCTGAAAGCCTTACCAGAGTCCCATAGCTGCCGAAGTACTCCTCGTCCTGCCAGGGGTCCTCCGGGTGGCTCTCGTCCTCGGCGACAGGACCCCGCTGCAGGTGACCGGCGGGGACGTAGCCGCTGACCCCCCGCAGGTCAGCCCACCACCAGTCCGGGGTGGGCTTGGCGAGCACGGAGAGCCGGTCCCCTTTGCAGATGCTGAGCTGCGGGACGAATGCGTCGGTAAGCGGCTGCTAGCGGACACATTGCGGGCGTCGGTCGAGCGGCTTCCCGACCTGATCGCTGCCGCTTCCGGAGAAATCACACAGGGCGAAGAACTCCTCCTCGGTTGACGCGTCGTCCTCTTCTTCCGCCTGCATGTCTGATGACGGTCCGTTATCCTCTCGGTGAAGAAACGTGATTATGAATGAAAACAGCGGCAGAAAAATACCCCACTAAGTGACTTTGCGGAACACTTCCTGTTTCCACGTCAGCTGTGGTTGGCGTCTCTTCACGTACCGTCGGAAATATCAAAGACAATGTGGACAGACATACAGATTGTGCATTTTTGAAGCCTGTCTCTACTTTTCCGTTGTCGTTCCTGTTATCTATCTTTCTGCTGGAGCTCGATGCTGAGCCTCCCTACGTGGAGCGATTTGTGGACTTTTGAGTGTCCTTGATGAATGTATTAATTGAAATGCAATTGATTTACCAACATTGTATTTGCGCTTTTAGAAAATTCCGATACTTTTCAAGCGAGGCTGTTGGTATTTGCGACGTCACAAATTTGAGATTTAAAGATTCCAGGTTACAAACTTAACAATTCACCTTATGGGTGACCATTAAAAAAAAAAAAATGAAATTCACACATTTGTAAATATGTGTGTTTGTGTGTTTTAATTAAATTACCCCTTTCTCTGCAAAAATCAAATAAGTAAATAATATACTGACTAATAGGTCAAAAGTCAAAGTTCACTTTTGTGTCAATCGTGCCATGTTGCACACACACGATTGACTGAAATTACCTTGCTCCACAACCCATGGTGCAGTACGTGAATTATAAATATGTGAAGAAGGTTAAGGCAAAGACCAGAATACAATAATAATGGGTTGAATAATGTACAAAGCATATGTTGTCCTTCCTTTGCACAAGATACAAAAACTTTTATACAAAATATCGTTAACCAGGTTGCACCACAAAGTTAGGTTATTTATCATGTTTGTCTGTCAACACTGGAATGTTTCTAAATGAGTGTTTTTACAGTATTCACTCGACCTTAATGGCTAGTCAATGTAATGAGAATACAAATGTAATTTAAAAAAATATTTATTACACATTCAATACAGTAAATAATCAACGTATAGTCCAACAATTTCATAAACTGTGACAAAACGTTTCTTCGTCTTCACAAATCTTAGCCCTGAAAGACACTTGGTAAATTAAAACAGAGTTCAGACATGAAAACTGGAATCGAATCATAACTCCATGACATAAAATCAGTGTGCGGTTTACAGTTTAGGAGCACGGGCCAGCTTCTTTTTCATCTGAAGATAGTAAGAGTTCATGCTTGTTTTTCCTTGCTGCAGTTAAAAGAAGTGTTTATACTTTCTCAGTTATCTTGGCTTTCCCTCTTTGCTGTTCAATGCAGCAACAAAAATGTTTTGTGCAACTCTCAAGCCTCCTTTTTCTTGTAGAATGGCTTGTGAAGCACGTCGTAAAGCCGCCGTGCCTGCAAGAACAAAACAACAGCGTATTAATAACCATTCGATATATTTTCTGTCATCGCATGATGTTTGTGTATTTAACCCTCACTTTTTGTGGTCCAAGACCTGGGCAGAGAACCAGATCTTCTTTGGAGGCACTGACAATTCCTTCTATAGACTGTAAAGCAGACACGAGTGATCACCTCAGTTTATTCATGGTTCTATCTTTTTGCGTTACATGACTCACTTTAAGAAACAAGGTGAGGATGAATGCATTTGAGTGTTATAAACATTTCAGGAATCCCATGTAGAATTTTCTTACAAAATACAGCATAACTATTTCTGGATGAGGCCCTTGGGATACTCACTGAGAAAGTTGACAGTAATGTCATTGCATCTGTCTTATTAATAGACTTAACGGTGGTCAGGCAGTCTGTAGCCTTGAAAGCAAACATAGAAATCCATTCAGCATTACAATGACAGATGAAGAAAAAAACAATTACACAAAAGCAAAAATCCCTTTGAAAAAGGATGCATTACACTGAATCATTAAGAAAAACTGCATTATAATAACTTTGTAAAGAACAACACCAGAAACTGTTGAAGAGGAAATTCGGAAGAAAAAAAAAATCCAAACCTTTGACAGATAGTTTTTTTCAACTTGTTCCCTCAGAAGGTCTGCTGGTTTCTTCTCATAGGACTTGTAGGTTTCCAGGTAACGGCCTGCTTCCTCTGGGCTGTCAACATGTTCAACGGGATGGCAGAATTATTTTTTATACACCTTGCCAATCGAACAAAAAATATCAAGCTAACAAAGTACAATAAACATTCTTTTGATTGTACAATTACAATTTGGTATGAATTCAAGTACTCACTCAAGGCATTGATTAAATAATACATAAAAAGACAAATTATCGAGTTTATCTCCTAAATAAACACTTTTAGGTGAACAATTAATTCATTAAAACGTCTCCCAGGACATTGAGACACATCCATCCTTACCAGCAAACTTCAGTCTTCTTGGCAAACGGTGCTTGGTCTTACCTCCAGGCCAAAATGAGAGTGCAGTCAGCCATGATGCAGATTCGAGCCAGTTCTTTCAATGCGTGATCAGGATCTTTCTGCAACGGAAAAAACACAATCTTCAGAACTTCTCGCACTCCGGTGAAAAGATTGATGCCTGAATTAGAAAAACTCAAAGTCCCTAAACCTGTGTAATGCATGTATTCACTCTGTTTGACATTTACAGCCATTTGGAACAGAGTGCAATAGCCCGTGGCTGCACACTCCAGATACAAAACTAATTTCATACGGAGTCTAAAACGTACTGCAGGAGTTGTTAAATACAAACTTTCCAGGGGAAAACTCGGTGTATCCAACAGTACATTAATACTATATTGTGTGTCAGACTCAGATTACGTTTGGCTCACTTTTCGTCATTTTTTATTGATATGTGTGTGTGTGTGTGTGTGTAGGGGGCAGCTGGACCAGGCACTCGTCTATTGTATGCCTCGGGACCGCTTAGAGTTTCTACAGAATTTACAGCATGATAAATGTGCAAAAATATGTCAAACAATTAGTGATCAACAAGAATTAGCTGAAACCTCACGCTTGCGGATTTATAATCTTTTAGTCAATGTTTTGATTTGACTTTTTTTCTACTTACCACATCTACCTGAACTAGCAGTACTCGGAGGGTGAAGCTTTGTCCGAGCTGTTTGAGGCGGTCATGAATGTAATTTGGATTGAGGTTATGATACCTGAGACTTAAAGCCAAAACAAAATACAGAAGAGAACATTCATTAAGTTTCTTGCCAATATTGCAGGACTTTATGAAAATAGAGCTGTCTTACAATGTAACAGAATTAAAGAGTATTCAAAAATAATCTAATCTGTGGCCTCTGCCACAAACGCTCACCTGAGAAAGAGAGCACAGGTTGTTTGACCCAGAACGTAGTCTGGTAAGACATCTCCAAATTCCCAAGGGACGCTCCTCACAAATTTCAGAATAGGATTCCCCCTCTTAAAAAAAAGGCAAAGACATTTGTGTGCTGTGAAATCGACCAAGACGATTTCAAACAAACTGAGACCCTTAATGCTTTCCTGGCAAACAGAAGCAGGTAAAAAATTGCTCTGGAGCACCGGCTGATCACAGTTAGGGGGTTATGGACCTGGCCTTGCTGCTGCCAGTCCATTTACTCATCAATGCTGATGCAAACCTGTCTAGGGCTGACAATTATGCAGTTTCCAGATCCCACCGGCTTGGAAGCCAAGCTGAGGCTTGACACGGTCCCTTCCTTCTGGTCAGTGTCGTTCACCAGCGTCCCTGCGCTCTTCTCACCATCGCAAACCTGCTCTTCAGATCTCCTCGCCTCAGAGGGGGCTGGATCGGACTGGTTTTGCGTGAGACTGGGAGCTCCACTGACTTCTTGCCTGGGCAGTGTGGAGGAGCTGTCTCCATGATTGAGTGCAGGCACATGGCTTTTACTTCGAACAACATAGTCTGCATAGGACAGGGGCTGGTCTACGGAAGGACGCTTTGCAGGAGATGTGGTCGATTTGTTTGATTCCGCTTTAGATGAGGGCTGAAATTGCTGCTTTGGCTGCGACGCAAAGGGCAAGATAAGAGGAACACAGTGTTTTCAAGCGTAACCTGACATGCTTTTGCGAAGTTTGTGCGAAATTTAAAGCGGTATCCAGGCAAATGCAAACAAGTTTAATACAAATACGAACCGGGGTTCGTTCTTTAGTGAAGGCGGAATCATCCAGGTTGATGTTAAACCTTTTCTTCATGGCTTCAACGTCTTCTGAACAGCGTCCTTTGTGAATCGAAGCGTTCTCCTGAGATAGACTACCCGCCGATACGTCTTGACAGGCGCTGCAGCAGGAACGACAACAACACAACTTCCGGTCCTGGTTCTTCAAAATAAAAGCATCCTCTGAAACAATTGGAACTGGCAACGCGGATTTTCGCCTATATATGGGATTATTAGCCGAATAAACATCACAGAGGCATTTTTTTTCTCAGACGCATGATTCCTTTTATCCACAAAAAATGTTTTTATGAGAAGGAAATCAACCACCGATTAGGTACAAGTTAAACAGAATTCGGGTGCATCTTAAAACCAGTCGGCCCCAAATGCAATGTTTTATTCTTTTCAACTAAAAATTAAGCTTGATTTTGAAGCATTTGATAGAAATAAAAATCGAAATCATAATCACAGTTGCTAATTTGAAAAACCCACACTACTATCATTATGAATGATATACCAATTGGATACTTTATCACTTATTGACACGGATAAGACGATTCGATTATTGTTATTCGGAAGTTGAGCGCGTGGAGTTGCTGAGGCAACAGTGACGCTGCCATTCAAACCGCGCGGAATGGCATTTCGGGATACCTTTCCTCATCATGGCGGATCAGTTAGTTGGCTAACGTTGTCGGCGAGCTTATTCAACGATTGTTTGGTTTAGCACGTTTCAGGACAGCGGCCATTTGACGTTCTCCACGCACGGACTTGAGCCGCCGGACGCACACTAGGTGAATATGCTCCGGAGAATTGAAAGAGGCGGTGGACAATTTAACCCGCTTTCTTTGAACGTGTTCTAGCTAGCGTAAACATCTTCGCACACTAGGTGGTTTATTAGCTACGACCATGCTAACCTAGCTAGCGGCGATGTCCTAGCGCGTTGAATAGGTAGTGAATGGCCATTGAGGCCGCGGCGTGCAGGCAGCGTGTTTGCTTAAGAATATAATCACGTACACTGTACGGGGAAGCTAATTTAGTGAGTTGCCTTTACATTGTGTGACATAAGATAAGCCGTTCTCTACATTTACATAGTTAGCCATCCATAGTTAGGAGCGGCAGTTTGTAAATGGATGCTAACACTAGCCGCGGTGGCGCAGGCCCAACGGCATTCATCGTGTTTTATAATGTAGTTTCTGTTGTAAACTTTCCGCCTCACAATTCACGCGGTGTCCATCCAGAGGTTTCTATCCATTTGTAAACAACTACATCCGAACCTATCACGATATGATCGGCTGGGCTAATCTAAACTAGAGTGAAATTAAACACGTTTAAAGGTTAGCTTTTTCTTCAAGCGAACGCTTTAGTTAATTTCACCGACACGCTGACCTTTGAATGTAACTTCGACTTCTCCCTATTTGGAATCGCCTTTTTATTGTGAATGAACTGCCGATGTCTGCTCTTTTGTTTCACTTTTTGTCGGAAATGCGGATGATTGGGAACAGAAGTAGGTCGAGCTAACGTTACTTCCACGCCGAACGTCAAGCCGCGGCAGTGAATACGTTGAATGGCTGCTATTGTAGAACTAGTGCATTCGGTTGTCAAACTCATAGGCACACTTCTTAGTTAATTTGTATATCCGAAGTAGTAAAATCAAACACTAATTCCAGCAGTCTGGCATATCCCAGTTAAACAGTAAATACGAGTTGTTGTTAATGCCCTTCCACAGCATTAACGCTCTATAGCACGAGTAGACCGCCTAATTTTGCATTGCGAGACAAGCGTCACTGTGGACCCGTAGTCCTTGCAAAGTCTTGAGTATTGGTTTTATTCAGGTGCATTTGGTAGCTGTTGGACATATTCCGGTGCAGCATTTCAGTGGAAACACAATACACTACTTTTTGAAACCCTCGCCGTCACCCTTTCGCTGTGTATTGGTAAGGATGTGGTGATAGAATTTCGATTGAGCCAGCTCGTATTTCTGTACGTTAACAATCGGATTTAAAATCAGGTTGGTCTGACAACACTCATTGTTACACAAAAGTTCATTACTGCTTTCTTACACCCCATGAAGAGGTGTTAGTGCTCATTTGTTGTTTTAGACAATATATATTGTGTGAAAAATGTAATGCTGCTGCAAATAGTAATTCACTTAAGTACAGGGGCCTAATGATTTTGATGACAATTTAATTTGCTTTACTGCATTAGAAATGCCCTTAAACTGTTTATTACAGTGTAAATCGCTTAACTTTTGTAATTCAGTCCCATTTTTGCAATTTCACTGTCATGAAAAAAATTAGGAATAAAAGCAAGAATAAAACCAGATATTGAATTCACAATTGGGTTAACGACCATTTTTGACCAAAAAAAATCAAACATTGAGCTTCCAAATTCCTATGATGACAATAATGAAATAATTGACTATAGAAATTGATTTTGAGGGTTGCCCATACAGTGGTGGTTGAAGCTAAGTGAATTGCTTTGCAGTTAAAATTTGAAGTTGAAAATGTTGAAACATCCGAAAATGCTGTTTACAATAAAGGAACTGGTTTTGAATTGTGCACTATTAATATATGGATTTTTTATAATATAGAATTACTGCCAGTTGGGTTTCAATTAATGTGTTAGGTTGTTTTTCCTCGTTTATTTAGGCCTGTGTGCTCATTGAAACCTTTTCAGATTAAGCACATGAGCTAAAATGTACAAAAAATAAGTAGTGCCAGATGTAGATATGCTGTTTAAAATGACTGTTGGACACCTGTCGTATCGCACATATTTAATATGTAAAATGTTGATCAAGTAACTTTTTTTCCCTCCAAAGTGTTGAGTGAAGGAACGGCTCTCTGGTAATATTAACTGGGGCCTTCTACAGAAGCAGGTGCACCAGCAAAATGGAGTGTGCAGTCGACATTCCCTCTGGTAAGTAATAGACAGTACACAAGGAATTACATTTTCATAACCCCTTTTTTTTTTACAACAGTGTCTCACAGATTTTAGATGTATGCGCCCCCCCCCCCCCATTTCAGTTAAGCAGATGAAATTTCATCATTGCAACTGAGTAATATTTACTTTTTAAAGAAACAGCATTCAGTGTTATTGTACTCGCTCAGAGGATCCCCGTGAGTTTTTCTGATGCCCTTGAATTATTTCATTTATCTTTACTGCGGAGAGTAATACATTTCATTGTCTAAGCTAATAATGTCAAAGAAAAATAAATCCATTAGTAGTTCATAACATTGCTCTATGATAATTCCATCCCCATAGAACTAAATAGAAGGATGCCAAATTCTTCATTGTAAAAGTGAGGCGGACTTATGTCAGCTGAATGTACAATATAAGATCTTAGCCATCTATTTATTTTAAGTGGTGTATTGCTTGAGTAGAGACTAATCCAAGATACTGGGTGTCCTTTATAGGTGAGGATGAGGCACCTGAGAAAGATGATATAAATGCCAAGGAAGAGAGTGAACCCCCCCACAAGAAAAACAAGAAGCACAGAAAACATAAGAGCAAGAAGAAGAAGAAGAGGAAGAAGGATGAAAAGGAAAGTAGCTCAGAATCTGGTGCTGATTCAGATGCAGAGCCATCACCCCCACCGAAACCAGTCAGGATGACCCGAGCCAGGTCAGGACTGTGATTTACTGATAGTTGTACTGAATTATCTTAACCCCAGCAAGGAACCATGCATGCCCAGAGGCTATATTAATTTATATATTGACTTGTGAAACTGTCCTAAAGTACATTAAAAAGTCCCTCATGTTAGTAATTATTTTTTTTTATATACTAGCTAGCAATGAATGATGATGGCGGTTATTCATTGGTTTGGTTGCAATTGCATGTGGTCAATTGTAGTTTTTCCAAGTCTCTGCACTATGGAACGTATTCCATCAATCCGATTGGTTGTCCCGTCAGCCGTTTCTTCTTTGATTTGATAGTTCAACTTGTAATTTCTTAACTTTTAGTGATGTGACTTGCTTGGATTTGAGCCTATCGAGAACTTTTTTGCTTTCTAGTGCACGACTGGCGGCAGCTGCAAAAGGTGGAGACCCCAAGGAGGAAGGTAAAAAGGATACAATGACAGGTAAGAGGCTCATTCATAAACATAACTCATACGTCTTTCGAAAGTGAATTTCACCGTTGTAAAACAGCATAATTTTTTTTCTCAGATTCTGTAGAAACTGAAGGAGATTCAAAATCCAAAAAACATAAAAAACATGCTGGCAAGAAGAAGAAAAAGAAGAAGAAGAAAGATGAAAAGCAAGAAAAGAAATCCTCATCTCACTCTGCATCTGACAGTAGCTCAGCTTCGGGTTCTGAGTCGGAAGGTGAAGAGGGTAAAGGGACTGGTGATAGCAAGCACTCTCCCGCTGCAGCATCTGAATTGCAAGAACCAGTATCCAAAATGGTACCAAAAAGCAAACGGGGCGAGGACAAGGTAGCCCCTAGCGTCCTGCAGAATCCTGAGCTTGTTGGAGTGAAGAAAGAAGACACATCAGACATGGAGTTTTCCCCAAATGGCGGGAAGGGCAATGGGTCAGAAAAAGATTCAAAGTTGCCTTCACAAGGCCATGATGATATATCACAGACAGCTACTGTTGCTGTTAAGCCAGAGGATGGTCTTGGAGATGGTGCGTTCTGTCATGCTCAAGAGCTCCCAGACATTATCCCCAAACAGGACGGTACGGCAGCAAGAGATGATCCAAATCTGAAAGATCAACCCAATTCATTTCAGAGGGCCAATGACAAGGGTTGTGATTCATCTAGGCCAAGGTCTTCTTCTCCCTGCAGGGGTCCAGATATTAAGAGGTCAGGGTCAAATCATAGTATGTCACCAACAGCAGCAAGTCCCAGTAAGCAGGAGTCTGATGTTCAACCAGAAACAGCAGTTAAAGAATCGTCAGAGAACCACTCCTCGTTGACCTCAAAAGAAAAGCCGTCTGCGACTCCCCTTGAAAGTCAGTTGCCTTCACGCTCAAGATCTCGCTCACAGTCCCCTAAACCTAAGAAGAAACATTCACTGTCTCCTACTTCACCCAAGAAGCCTAGCGGTCAGTCACGGTCAAGATCCCGCTCCCGTACTCCCAAAAAGAAAGTTCGGAAGTCACCAAGGAAGTCCAAGTCTCCCAAACGTCGGAGAACCTCTATATCTGTATCCCCGAAACGACACAGGGACTCCTCTCCGAAAAGAAAGACCTCAAGATCACCCAAACGAAGTGGACGCAGATCCCCCTCACGATCTCCGAGGAGAGGTCGGAGATCCGGGTCTCGTTCCCGTGGAGGTCCAAGGCGCTCCCGAACCCGCTCGCCCAGACGCAGCGGTGCAATCAGCAAGCGATCGCGATCTCGAACCCCCACGAGAGCAAGACGTTCCCGCTCCAGATCTAGACGCCCTCTCCGTCGATCTTGGTCGCGATCCCCAGCAAGGCGCACTGGCGGAAGGCGCTCTCGAAGTCGATCTTTGTCGCGGCATCGGAGGTCGTCGCCACCACCCAGATCACGCCGCTCTCGCTCAAAACGTAGGAGCAGGAGGACTCGATCCCGTTCCGTTATCATCCCGAAGCGTAATCGTCGCTCTCGAACCAGAACTCCTCGAAAACGGACCAAATCCAGATCTCCTGCCTCCCGCTGGCGTACCAAATCTAGGTCTCCGGCCAGAAGACGCTCTCGGTCCCCTGCCAGGAGAATCCGCTCTCCACCAAGGTCTGGCAAACGCTCTAAATCCCGCTCTTTGTCACGAAGGCATCGATCGAAGTCACATTCACCACCGGCGATCAAAAAGAGGTCCAAATCACCGAAAAAGATTGAAAGAAGGTCAAAGTCAAAATCTGCTTCTGTTGGCCCGAAAAGATCCAAGTCCAGATCTGATTCTAGTGACAGGCAATCTGATAGCTCCTCTCCAGTTAGATCCGCTTCATTTACTCCTCTTAAGGAGACTGTTCCCTCCCCTCCTAAGCCAGAGGAAGCTCCTGTTGAAAAGGCAGTGGAAGAAAGCGCAGCAGTTGTTACTACAACTGTAACTACAGGTAAAAACATTTTTCTTGTTTCATATAACTAAAAGAAGCGAGGGTCTTTTTTTTTTTTTTTTTTCAATTAAAGTTTATAACTGCACAGTTTCACAGTTGGGCTGTATTGTTCCGTCTCTGTTTTTGCAAGTTCAGCAATGTGTTGCATTGACAAAGGTCAACATGCCTCAATGCAATTCCTGCAGGTGGATGGAAACCTGTGCCTTCAGCAGATGTCCCCAGCCCCCAAGCTTCCAGCTCTGTGGAGAAAGTGGAGGAAGAACCTCAGCCCCCCGCTGTTATCCCTGACAAAGACCAGATGGACGACGCCAGCTTAACTCATGAACAAAATATTTCTAGGTCCAGTTCTCCTTCCAAAGAGCCTGACAATGGTCCAGATGGGTCCGAACATTCTGACGGCTCAGACCAAGAGGAGGATTCTACCTCACCAGTAAAAGTGGCACCCAAAAGCCAGAGAAGTTCCTCAGGTTCACCACCTCCTGAAATAGAGAAGAAAAAGATGTCACCTTCACCTGCAGAGCCCAGGAAGCTTTCGAGGTCAACTTCTTCACCACGAAGAAGGTTTGTGTTGCACAAATGTCACGTAGTCCAAATGTGAATGGTTTCTGCTTTCCTTCAAGACGCGCGGCATCGTGGGGTAGAGGTTAGCACCCCTGCCTGAGAGCAAGAAGGTTCCTGGTTGGATTCTGACTGCAGCCTTTTTGTGTCTGGAGTTTGCATGTTTTCTGCGGAAATCCATGAAATGAAATGTTTTTCTGTCAACTATCTTAGGTCCAAGACTCCAGTGAAGAAGAGAGAATCTGTCTCTCCAGCTGAAAGAAAGAAGCGGCGATCAAAATCTCGGAGTCCCGCCAGAAAACGAAGGACCAGCGCCTCTCGTTCCACACGGCGCAAACGTTCACGCTCTAAATCACGAGCCAGGGTGCGCCGATCCAAGTCCCGCTCTCCAGCTCGCAAGAGACGATCTCGCTCCCGCTCACCCAATACCCGGGGTAGAAGGAGATCCAAGTCCACAGACAGGAACAAGCGATCCAAGAGCCGCTCCACGGGCCGGAAGAAAAGGTCAAGGTCTGGAGACAGAAGCAGGCGATCCAGGTCTCGTTCCTCTGACCGCAGGCGGAGGTCAAGGTCAAGAGGTCGTGGAAGGCGCCCAGTATTTCGCAGTCGTTCGTTCGACAGGCGAGACCGGTGGAAGAGAGAACCCAGCCATTCTCCGGTTCTCATTCTACGTAAACAGCGACGCTCGGGGTCGCGGACACGCCGCAGCACCAGCAAGACTCCTCCACGGCTCACTGAGCTGGGTAAACCGCTTTGGGTTTTACCTTCACAATTACAAATGCAAGACTCGCGCTGATGTACACTGATGTAACATGACAGCGTTTTGTATAACTAGATCTTTGCGCTCTGCTCAGTTGTTTCATTAACCAGCCTCTTGTTCCCTTCTGCCTTTTATCCTCGCAGATAAGGACCAGTTACTGGAGATTGCCAAAGCGAATGCTGCTGCTATGTGTGCAAAGGCAGGAGTGCCAATTCCTGAGAGTCTTCGGCCAAAGGCGATCCTCCAGCTTCCTCTACCCACACCGTCTCCTGCCCCCCTGTCCCTCCCTCTACCATTACCTCTCCCAATGGGCATGGGGATGCCCAACATGCCCAATATGGGTCCAATGGGGTTACCCACAATTCCCGGAATGCCCACAATGTCTAACATCACAATGAGTGCCGCAATGGCAAGTATGACGGCAGCTACTATGACAGCTGCCTTGACCAATATGGGTGCCCTGGCAGCCATGCCTCCCCTGGCCCCACTCCCTACCATCACTAACAAGCCGCCCCCGTGTCTTGCCCCGCCAACTCCAACCCTTAACCTGGACCACATCGAGGAAGCAAAAAGGAAGGTCACTCAGCAAGCTAACATTCACACAATAAAGGAGCTTACTGAGGTAAAATAACTGTATCAAGTTGACGTGCATGTGTGTGTGCTTCGGTTTTATCCACTGTGTCAAATTAATGAAAATGCCTCTGTTTTTGCAGAAATGTAAGATGATTGCAAACAGTAAGGAGGAGATGTCCAGTGCAAAACCCCATGTCTCAGATGACGAATTCTAAAACCGCCAAGCTGTCATGGTAAAAACGTAAACCTTCATTGCACTTTTACGTTTTTACTTTTGTGATGCATTCGTGTACGTATGTCATTCTGTTGATCCGAATCCTGTCAGTTGTCTTGTGCCTCACTGACAGTTCTTTAAAGTAATTTTGGAATGAAGTGTTGTTTGTTCTTCCATCACCTGACTATTCGAACTTGGTAAACTTGTAAACTGAAATTTTTACTATCGTTATGAGCGTCATTGTTATTATACTTTCTGAGAAATATCTCAGCCTTAGTACCTGTATTGTCATCCATGACTGTGGAGAAATCCCGCTGGGTATTACCATAGCAAAATACCCTGCATTCAACCAATCACTTGAGTTGCTCAGTTTTGAATGACGATTAATACAATTTAGCAGCTCTGCCAGCAAGATGTTCATATTTTAACCCCGTTTCTCATTAAAGTTATACAAACAATACGTATCATAATTCTGACTTTTTTCCAAAGTCATACTCTTGTCATAACCTTGTCAATCTGTTTGGAATGCTTTTATCGTCTCACTGATGACCCTTGCTATGTTGTTCACATCACCACTGCTCGCGTTTGCATTTCCTCAGATTTGAATGCACCCCCATGCTTTCGTTTGTGTTTGTTACTTCCTACTCTTGATTGTACGTTCTATGTCTGTCTGTGTATATATGCCGAACTAAGTCATCTTTGTAAAAAAGTAGCTGTAGATAAGAGTAACTTTGGCTCCATGTCAAGATGGCCCTAGTTCCTTATCCAGTCACCAGCCATTTTGGTGTTACACATAATGTGTTGTCTTCAGATCCACCAGACAGAAAAATCTACTGAGACACATGCTTTTAGGGCCAGTTGATGTCATCATTAAAGCCAGTCACCGGCTGCAAGCACTTTTGTGCCCTTTTTAAACAACTACTTGTGTCGTGTGCGCTAATGTGTGCAGTCAACCTTTCCCCTCAAGATTTTGTCTGCTTATTACGCAGATAAGTTGTAATTTTCATTAAAATGAATGCCCTTTCTTTAGGCGTTCAATGATAATGTTGTTTGTAATTTATGGGAGCTAATTAGACAAACTGTTTGAAGTCACTTTGATTTTTATAATCCGTACAAAGCCTCTTTACTCAATTTCAGGAGGATGTACCTTGTGGTGGGTGGTTCTGTTGGAAACCAGATGACATGACTGAACCTCTCAAACTATCAAGAGGAAGAGGAAAGAAGATAACCCGAAATATCAGGGTTAAATTATAGCATAGTGGCAAGAGCCACTTCCCCCACTCTCCTTCCCCAGTATGTTTGTTGCAATGAGACAATGAGATACAGGCAGACTGTCACCTGCGATACCACTGACAAAAATGGACAGAGTGACTTAGGTGCACAGTTGTGCATCTGTAAAGTAAACCTGTGTGCGTGCGTTGGTGCGTGCGTGTGTACTAGTGACCTTCACCACCGACCCTTCAGTGTCACTGCCCGTTCAAGCAGACGCTGTTGTAAAGACTGAAGAAGAAAAAAAAACTAACTAGTGGCGCAAGTGTTTTTGTAAAAGATTAGTTTGTCTAAATTTGTTTTACTTTTATGCTTTCTTAAAGAACTGTGTTAAGTGGAAAATGCTTTCTTGTTCTGCTGTATTCCCTTGGTTATAGTTAGTTCCTAGGTTTTTAAACAAGTAATACAGACTTCGGTCAGTCCTGACATGCAACCTGTCTTCTAAAGCCTGGTGCAAAATATCCCCTCCCTTCACTTACAAAACTGTCAGTTCGTACTGCCCGGAAGATGATTTCTTTTCCTTCTATTTTAAATCACATCCAAATGGATACCCCACTGCAATGTAGTTTTTCATGAAGACTTAGTTGATTTTTTTTTTTTTTAATTTTTCTTTCTACCCAGAAACTTGATTGAAACCTGATCAATTGTTGATTGAAATGCTCGATACATCTGATGATCCTTTAACACCACTCTCAAACCATTAACTGTGAAGTATTTGATGAGAAATATGCACACAGAGCAATGGTGGCTGTACAGAGTGTGATTCGAGTCAGTGGAGTGCAAGGTTTTGGAGTTGTGTCTCTATCATGTCTCACTGTTCGGCGAGTTCCGCGTGACTACCGTGCTGAAGAGAACTGTCTTGGAGACCTTTCACTCGGCCCATTCAAGGCAGGGATATTGTATCCATGTTACGCCTGCACAACATGTAATATAGCACGGAGGGACAGCGGTGGGACAGAGTGAGCGATCCTCCACTGAGTCAGCAGCAAGAGTAATTCACGTCGCCCCGAAGAGCGGCGCAGCTCACTCGGAAACGTAGATAATGTTTGCGCGCCGCAAGACTGTTGATGGATACCAAATCTTAAGATTAGTTTACTTGCTGGTTGAACTATGGTGTTATGCCAGTGTCATTTGGCTCTATGTGAACAACCGTCATCATGGCATGGTCATTTTTTTTACAAGAGTAACGGAGTATCTCTGTGTAAAAGGAGCTGTGTCGTAGCACTTGTCTGGACCTGACATTTGGACATTACAGATGGCTAAGAATCTATAGTATAACATGAAACTGAATATGTGACTTAGATTTCGGCGCCAAACGAAATTCCATTTACTGGGTTTTCGAACCACCACCCATGCTTTGTAAATATAAGTGTTTGTTTTGTTTTTTGTTCTTTTTTTTTTAAGAGCCGCTCAAGAAGGAAACAAGAGTCATGTTCCATTCAAGATGCAGAATTATTCGTAGTGGAAATAGAATTGAATGTGGAAAGCATCAAATATGCCTCTCGCTTTGACATTGTCCATCTTTGTTTCTCAGACAATCAGGTTCTTCGTTTATTCTTCTGAACAGCCAATTCACACATCTTGCGGCATCTCGCTTAGAGTATTGAAGGAGGCGTAAGGCCTGGTGGTTTAGCTGCATCAACCTAAACGTTCAGCCAGATTTCTCTAAAAGCATTTGGTCCATTTGACGACTGAACCTCCATTCATGTTGATCTGAAGGGATGGATTGTGGATCCATCTTGTCATCCGCAGGGCTGATTCATTTGGAAATTTGATCCGTCAAGATTGGGTCAGACTGAAATTCTACTGATCGTCTACCAAAAGTGTTTGAATGTTGAATTCCAAGAAGTAATCTTTAGCTATTTTAATGACAGTAAAAAAAAAACCCAACGCATTTTATGGTTCATTTTTGGTCATTTGAATATGACATTGCTTGCTTTGTACATAAATGTTGATGATTATTAAAAACCTCAATGATCTGTATTTATTCCTGTCCTTGTAATATGTCATCTCCGCCCGTAACTATCTCCTCACTCATAAAACCATGTCTTCTTTTTGACTGTTTCCTTCAGGGGTCACCAGAGCAAATCATCAGCTTCCATCTGACCCTCTCTTACTCATCCTTCTCACACTGACTAACTTCATGTCCTCTTTTCCTCCATCCATAAACTACCTCTCTGGTTTTCCTCCAGGCGTCCTGCCTGGCAGTTTTAACCTCAGCATCCTTTTCTCCAGATCTTCACTCTCCCTCCTCTGTCCAGATCCAACCCATCACAGTGACTTTATTCTCAGAATATGTAACATGTGCTGATGGACTCATTTCAGATGCTATCCATCCTCCTCACTCCCAAAGAACCTCAACATCTCGACAAAAAGTCTTCTCCACCGGCTTCTGCCCAGGTCAGGTCCTTCACGAATTGTATTCGATATTGCCTCCAACGGCACTTCTGAAGTCTGTCACCAAGTAACTACCATGCAGATGGAGGATTCTGGTCCGTGTGACAGTCCGAGGTTCACTTGTTTTCACTGGGCGTGGGAAGCACGTCAGCTGGAGAGACATTGGGAGTCGTCAGTGGTGATCATGGTCCAAGCGACTTCTAAGATTGATTGATTGAAAAGAACTCATTTTAATGGAAATTTATAGAAATAGATTTTCTTTTTAATTGTGGTAATTTTTTTTTGTCAATTTGGAATTAGACCTTTTTTCTATGGACATTCATGTGGGTTTTCTGAAATCCAAAATCTATATGAAAAATCAAAACGTTGAGCAAAATTGGACCAAAGAATGAATAAAAAATCAAAGAAGGGAAAATTTGCCTTAAAAGCGTCTGAATTACTTTGGTTATAAAAAGCGTTATGTTTTTTTTTGTTTTTTTTAACGCAAAACAATCTACATCTCCACATGCCAGGACACGTGGGACTTAGGGACATGAAACTTTGAGAGCCCTTGCTTTTAAACAACCCAGTACACACATTAACACACACTTAATTTGTTCAACATTAACTGGTGGTTACGGGCGCACGCCTCCCCGTCAGTGTCCATACGCGCACACAGCGGTCATGTTTACATGGGCGTAGTATGCAACTCGCATACTGAGCAGCAAATGAGTCACTGGAATTCGCAGATCAATGACCGTTGGTCGATGGATGGCTGAGTGCTCTGCGACGGCCACTCAATCCAAGCACTCTGCCCACTCCATGGGAGCCAAGAATAGAGGTCGTGCTCACAAATTTCTTGTCAGTCCCCCTTACTGTCCATTCTGGTTTTGCATCATCCATCTACATGTGCACACACACACACACACACGGACAGTGATGGAACTTGTTTCACCTCAGTGTGAGTCTGACTAATGAAGACAACTGTGACTGCAAGTAAGAGACAGAAAATGAGGATTGAAGGGACGCGAGTGCCTTGAACAGATGAAGGCCGATGAGACGACGGAATATCGTTAAAACTGTGAACAAAAGATGCTCAATATTGCTGCGAGGGATTTCAACCGCTGCCTGCGAAACTAGGCGAGCTTCAACTGACAGTGTGAGGGTCCGTGTACTGGTCAGAAGAGTAAAATAAAGGCCATGACTTTGGCTGTACTTGTCGCTTCAGTGTACTATCAAAACTGTGTGAGTGTGCGCATTTCATTTCAACTGTGTGTCAGGGTCTTCAGCAGGACACAACCGTAACCACCCAGAACTTTACACAACAACAAAGAGCTGCAGCGCTCAAGGAGAGGATTCATATCGCACATACATACAAAATGGAAAATGTATCGATCGACGTCGCCGTCGATCTATCTTTCGTAGGTGGTAGATAGTACATGTGTCTACACATGCTAAGTGTAGAGGACAATACACGCTGCAGAAGTCTAGGGAGACTCATTGAGAAGTGAGTACATGAGTAGATATCACTTACCTAAAAAGACGGATTTGTGGGCAATGCATGAGCAAAAAAAGTAGGTATTTAAAGTACATTTGCAGACTTGAGCTGTTCATCATGCATGCGTACAAAATGTAGGTTTAGAGTATATTTGTATGTAACTGCATCTATTCTGTTTCTTCTGCAGTGGCTTTGCGAAAAAGCTGAACTTTATCAATCAATCGGCAATATGGACTGCAGTCCACTCTGTCCCATATCTATTATTCTCTTCTGTTGCCTATGTGGAGTTTCTTTTTCTGTTGCTGCTTTTGAAATGGATTCCCTTCTCATCTGCCATATTCATTATGGTATGTTCATTATGTTTTCAAAGGAAATGTGGTTTAAAACTATATCCTTGTGTGTGCTATGTGTGTGATAGAGATTCAGGACATCCACTTTCTCTTTTTGTATTTCTTTGTAAGTAGGATATTGTGTCTGTGAGTGCATGCATGCACGCGTGCATGTGTGTGTGTCTGTGTGTGTGTCTGTGTGCGCGTGTGTGTTCATGTAGCATAAAGTCTTCAAGTGCTGAACAAACATCACAGCCAGGTTGTGTACATCGGTCCAATTTGTGTCTTTTTCTGTGCGTGCGCAAGCCGCAGGTATGTTTACGTTAGTTCCACTCCACTGCTCGAGAGTGAGAGCTGAGGTGTAGTTCCGTGAACGTGTTTGTGTGCGTTTGTGTGTGTGAGAGAGAGCGTGTGTTGTCTTACAGAAGAGCACAGGGAGAACCCACAATGACATCCACGATCAAGGTAGATCAAGGTTAATATGTGTCTGTGTGTGTTTGTCCGCATGTGTGTGTTCGCCAAAGGGAGGGACAGTTCCTCTTGCTGTCAAGGCTGATGTGTTTCAGCATCAGAGGTGAGACTTAAGGCCTCAGAGGTAGCGCTTTCCCGTATAATTTACGATGATGGGCGGCGTAACGACATTCTTTTCCATCCTAAAATCTGTTGCATCGTCGATGGATTCGATTTCTAGCACACAGATGCCTTTAACACTCGAGCCGCCGCACCAACGGCGCTCGATGTGTGTGGGTTTGTGTTACTTGTTCATCCAGTATCAGATGCATTGGATGTTTCGCTCCAGTGCACAACCCAAAGCCCCCAACTTGACCGCCGAGGTGTTTGTATTATAGAGTCATGGATGTTCCGGTCCATCGCTCGTGATCCTGTTCATGGTGAGAATATCCAGAGTGGGTCACAGGGACAAAGCGATGTACAGTCACGATACTACAAGGTGTAGTTGTGTGTGTTTTGTGTATTTATCCGTCACCCGCGCGAAAGCCGGATTAAGCTCAACGCTCGCTGACATGTACAATAAAAACATCAGGACTGGAGCAGTGAAGGCCTTTTGCGCATCTCTGAATGCACTCCAGGATCACCGGCTGAGTCAAACTTACCTGCAAAATCGAAAAAACTAAAAAGCATTTTTTGATTGTTTTGTCAGAGATTTTGGCACGGACTTTCAACATTTGAACACAGCATTCAACATTTGCAAGGTTACAGTTTCCACAGCAGCGGCGATATTAAACGGCGACAATAATGGCCAGGCTCCTGTACTTCTCACCCACCTGCAACAGGCTAATCAAATATTGAGATCTCCAACCGTCTGTTAAAATATTTATACTTGCCACAGGGCCTTGAAGTACTCACATTAGTTAGCTGAGTGGTCCTCCTGGCTCAGAAATCACCGTTCCCATTCTTAAAAAAAAAAAAAAAAAAAAAAAATTCCTGGATAGTTTTAACTCAAGACATAATCTTTTCGGTCCTGTCATCAGTAAAACCTCACGTCTAACATGTACCCTTCGTTTATATCTTGGCTGAAACATTTGCCAAAATTTGTGAGTTTGAAGTAAGACAGGAAGCATGTCCTGCCACTTTGCGTAATTCATCAGGCAGCGAAAGGAAAGTCAAAGAAGACAGAGGACGATCGTTCTCGGCGAAACGAGCGTTTGAGAATGCGATGCAAATTGGTTTCTCGAGGAGAATGAACATCAATCTGATTTTCTAACATTATCATTAATGGCGGTGTTATTCACGCGGTTATTTTCTCAAGTTCACTTTGTATCGGACGAATTTGCCCCGCTTACGTTTTCTGCTCACACTCACATGTCACCTGACCGGCGGGGTGCAAATAAACCTGAGGAACTGCGACCGCACCTCATTCTCAGACTCACTTTGACACGATTGGTGAAGTTGCGCTCACATAAATGTTATGACACAGATCCAGGGTTCGCTGAAGTGTTCTTGTTCCCTCAGCTCCGTTCAGCGGAGCTCTCGTGCAATATTTACTAACGTGAACCGAATGTGGGACACGTACAAATTGTTGGGATATTTGAAGTCATGTAAAACGAACTGCTTAGCTCTTCTTCTTCCCAGCAAGAAGGTCCCTGGTCGGATTCCCACTGGGGGCCCTTTCTGTGCGGAGTCTCCATGCCCCCCCTCTTCCGCCCCCCCCCCCCCCCCCCCCCCCCCCCCCCCCCCCCCCCCCCCCCCCCGACCCGCGGCC
>CAAKHD010013897.1:71083-82864 GCA_901007705.1 Fistularia tabacaria
GGGCGTTTTTTTTGTCCCCCCCCCCCCCCCCACCCCCCGTCCCTCCCCCCCCACGCCTTCATCATTGTCATCACCTGTTGGACCCGTGAGGTGAGTCCCCACCCATCCACCCACCGCTCATTGTAAACTCCGAGTTACTATATTTGTAATGTCGCCAGCTGGAACTGGAGCATGTTGGTAGCAGAAATAAGAAGAGCTTTAATAAATAAAAAAAAGTGACCCAGATCTTACTGTGAAACACATCATGCAGTTCATACACTCACATGCACACATATATATTTCTATACATCTTTTTGAATTGGAGAGATTTCGGATGAAGAGCACCAAATGATGCTTTAACAATTAAATTGATGCTTTTACTGTGTGTGCTGCTGTGGCAGCTTGAGGTTCAGGGAAAATTGCATCTGCAGTGAAGTGTTTTTTTTTAAGGATCCTTTGTGTCTTAACTACCGATGCTGTTAGGAAAAGGACAATATTAGCCGTTTTGTAACAACACGTGTGTTCATGTGTCTGTCGGTGAATACGCGCGCTGACGCGTGCGTCTTATGGATTTAATTCGACATCACAAAGGAAAGTGTAGGGGCGGCGCATAGTCCTAAATCAATTCTCCTTTAATCAAAAGCCAGATTAATGCTAATTTTATCCAAACAGCGGGACTTGGTATTTTCATGTGAAATTAATAACCTGCGTCTGCGCCTTTGTGTTTACGCATAATATTTTCAGATGAAGAGGATCCATCATCTGGAAATACACAGGAATAGTTTCCTTTTGATCCACAAATTATTTTTTACACTCTTCTTTAGACTCTATAAGCAGCTCACTATTCTCCCCCCTGAACCGTGTATGTTTTCATTCCCATCGTCTCTCCTTACTTAGGCTTTCTGAGTACAGGTGACCAGGCAGCGAAAGGGAACTATGGCCTGCTGGATCAGATCCAGGCTCTGCGCTGGGTAAAGGAGAATATTGCAGCTTTCGGAGGCGACCCAAACAGGGTCACCGTGTTTGGATCTGGAGCTGGAGCTTCCTGTGTCAGTCTGCTCACCTTGTCTCACTACTCCGAGGGTAAGGAGGACTACCCGACTCCCTCAGTTTCTTTTCGCACCATCTCCCGTGTCAAGCGACTGTTGACGATTTTACACTCCACTTGACACAGACAGTGTCTAATTCTGCTCTGTAGTTGTTGTGGAAGTACATTTTTTTGAATGGACCAATGCAATATTCATAAACCTGACGCTAATTTCATATGAAAAGCAGGCTTTCTGTGAATGAATGCGTCTGAGATGTACTCCGCGCTACTGACTTCTAGTGCTAAGTGCTATATCAATTTATATGTTTACATTGCAATATCCATGGGTTCTGCTTCCACGTGCACAAATCTACTCTGCCTTTGGGGCCCACTGTATATGCACCATTCCAATGATTTCAGTCACTTGGTATTAATCTTTATTTTTATTCATGCGTTTATGTTTTCCTCAGATCTGTTCCACAGAGCAATCATCCAGAGCGGCAGCGCCTTAGCCAGTTGGGCGGTGAATTACCAGCCCAGCAAGTATGCCCGGCAGCTCGGCGAGAGGGTGGGCTGTGGCATCGATGATAGCACCCAATTGGTCGCTTGCCTCCAGGGCCGGAGTTACCGCGAGCTCGTGGAGCAGAACGTAACGCCGGCCAAATATCACACAGCTTTCGCCCCGGTGATTGATGGCGACGTTATACCGGATGACCCCCAGATTCTGATGGAGCAAGGGGAGTTTCTGAACTACGATGTGATGTTGGGAGTTAATCAAGGTGAGGGGGTGAAATTTGTGGAGGGCATCGTAGACTCCGAGGACGGAGTCACCGCTGAGGACTTTGACTTTGCCGTGTCGGACTTTGTGGATACTTTGTATGGATATCCAGAAGGCCGTGACACTCTGAGAGAAAGTATAAGGTGAGTGTCTCTGCAAAAGCTGCACGATGCTTTGGAAATTATGCTTCTTTTGTAGGATGTAAATAAATAATAAATAGCATGTCTGAAACTGTGTTACAGCACGACCACAGCTCACCACCTAGTAGCATATGTAAAAAAGACTCTCTGTAATGTAGGGCGTTGCCACGTTGTGAATGACCTTTGGTTTGAAATCCTCCCCGCGTTGAAATGTTTTCACATTTTAGAAGCTCCACGTTATCTGGGGCAAAATGGCCGATCCAGTGAATATTGTGGTTTGCAATTTCACTTGAAATGTGTTTTGTTAAAACGCATGAAATGAATCAAATTCCCATCTGAGTTTTTGTAATCAACAAAAACGAAATTCCCATTTTCTTGAGAATACGGGGTTTTGTTCCGCCCAGACTTTGAGGTCCCCAGACTCATTGACATTGTGACTTGTGAATAAAATAGACTGTGTTGAGTGTAGACATTCTCATGTTGCCATTTATAATGCTAAAGTTACCAAAGGAGAGATGTTTGAACCAGAGGAGTGAGATCATTTTTTCCTTAAAACTTTTGTTAATATTGAGATGGAGGTCAAAGAACAGACGGGATGTTTAGACACTAGACTGTCTGACACCGTAATTTGTCTTTTCATCTTATTTTTAACCAAGAGGAAACCATATTTATCCTGAATTAAATAAACATATACTAGCTCCACACATGCACACATACACACACACTCACACATATAGCACATTCATACAACCATTCGAGCTGTCACTCACACGTCATATAGAGACATAATAAACCTACTCCTCTGTTTTCTGATATGATAAATGACAAAGGATGACGAGCTGATTAATAAAAGCTGCTAATTTGTTTTCAATCTTTTGCTGACCGCCTAATGTTTTGCCCAAAAGATTCATGTACACTGACTGGGCAGACCGCGATAATGCAGAGACCCGGCGGAAGACTCTAGTGGCCCTCTTCACAGACCACCAGTGGGTGGCTCCAGCCATCGCCACCGCTGACCTCCATGCGCAATATGGGTCGCCCACCTACTTCTACTCCTTCTATCACCATTGCCAGAGTGATGCCACGCCTCCCTGGGCTGACTCTGCACATGGAGATGAGGTAAGAGGATCATGCCTTGTTATGATGCGTTGCACAGCACACAGAGTTAAAGGACCATAAAAACTACGGCTGTGTTGACCTTTTTTTGTAAATCCTGCTATAAATACATTATAACAAAAATCCATGACAGCTGAAGCTGATCTCAATCTAAAATTGCAATGGACACGGTGATATTTCTTTGTGCCATCATTACTACACAATGCATCAAACTGCAGATTGAACATTAATCAAAAACTTGTTTGGGGGGGCGGGGGAGGGTCTATTGAGCTTAAAATAACTTGAGAAAATGATATGCTTCAGAGCATCGGTCGTTGTGAAATCACACTTTGCATGAGTTATGTTTATAGATTGCATATCATCAAGTCTAAATCACATAGAAGAGAAACTTCTTCTTCTTATCATTATTATTACTGTAATTGAAACCATATTTCCATCACATTTTTCTTGGCGTTTTTCTGTTTGGCTTATATTAGCGAAGACAGACTTGCAGAACACAATAGATACTCTATAGTACAGCTTGTAGTTCACCAGCTCCGTCCTGCAATCTGTACATCATCGCCTCGGCACGAACGCTGCGGTCAGAGATAAAGCTGCCCTCTGAGCAGGTGTGTGTATGTGTATGTGTATGTGTATGTGTATGTGTATGTGTATGTGTATGTGTATGTGTATGTGTATGTGTATGTGTATGTGTATGTGTATGTGTATATGAGTGTTTATGTGTGTGTGTGTGTGTGTGTGTGTGTGTGTGTTTGTGTGGACTCGTGATGCAGGAAGTTTCTTCTCCCTGAAAATTATGGCTCTCATAAAGGGCTGTATTTCAACAGGCGGACTAGATAATGTTGGCTCGGTCATGGCCATAACAGATTGGACCACCTGGCCTGGCTCTGTGGTGTTTGTATGTCCACTGATGGACTCATGGTGCACCGACATGGAAACCTATTTGTTGTCATCAAAATGTTATGTGCACTCGTCTTTCACAAGTCTTGGCATTGGAGTTGTTACCTCTGCCACCCATAGTGACCGTGACTGGACAGCTGCTACTTAACCATAGAGTCAAACCTATTGGAGATTTTAGTCTTAAATAAACCCTCCCAAAAAAAAGCAAGATATTTCTGAAATTCATTTCATGAGGAACCTCTGGTAATTTGATAGTCTTGCTTCAAACCGAGCTACTCCGTTTGCTTCGATATTAAAACCAAATAATCCACATGACCATTTCATGTTAAACATACCTTTGATTTGCATCAATATCTATTTAATAAAACAACTGATACTCTGTTGGAAAATTCTCACGTGAATGGGGAAAAAAAAGTAGAAGTTCTCTTTCCCAAAATTCAAAGGTGCTTGATTTAGCAGCTCATCAAAAGCAGGGGTTTAAGTCCAAATGATTGGAGGCGGCACGTCAAACACAAGAGGAGTTTTTAAACTAAACTTATTAATGCACTCAAGAAATGTCTGCCATGAGGCTATGTTTGGTGAAGTCATGAAATATTTATCGTATTTCCACATGATGATTGTTCTGATGTGTGTGTGTGTGTGTGTAGGTGCCCTATGTGTTTGGCGTACCCATGGTGGGCTCTACGGATCTCTTCAACTGTAACTTCTCCAAGAATGATGTCATGCTGAGCGCCGTGGTCATGACTTATTGGACAAACTTTGCCAAGACCGGGTGAGTTGTTAAAAACGGACGCCGATGCGAAACGTGTTTTCGGTCAGAGGAAATGGTGTGATTGTCACACACAGAGAGAGAATATCTCATGAGTAAAACACCTTTCAAATATCATAAAAAAAACAATGAAAAACATCACTCCCGGCACAGTGCCTCCTCAATTTCAATTACTACTTAATAGTCCTGCTCCAAAAAGCACTTTATAAGAGTGATATTTTATCTCCTTGTGTAACAAATTTGGTGAGAACATTGGTACCAGATGAGCCGGCTGTAGTCTGAGATCCAAGTTATTTTTCATTCATTCATTCATCTTTTCATGGTAATAGAAAACATTTGCTGAAGCGACTGAGGTAGTTGCAACGTTGGATATCAGGGGTGGCTTAGTGGCGCTGCCGCCTCACTGCAAGAAGGTCCCCGGTTCGGTTGTGACATGGGGGGGCTTTTCTGCGTGGGTTTCCTCCTGGTTCTCCGGTTTCCTCCCGCTGTCCAAAATCATGCAGCAGGTTAAGTGGAGACCTGATGTTGCTCAGATGTGTGAATGAGGGAGTCAATGGTTGTATATCTCTATTGGATGTGTGAATGACAGAGTTGTATGTGTCTATATGTGGCCCTGGGATTGGCTGGCGACCAGTCCGGGGTGAACCCTGCCTTTCGCCCAATGACAGCTGGGATAGGCTGCAGCCGCTCTGCGGCTTTTGGAGCAGGATAAGCGGTATAGATAATGGGTGAATGAATTAATGAACAAATGAATGAATGAATGAATGAAACAGACATCAAGCATCTTTAAAAATGTGCTGTTCTTATTGCAAGTAGCGATACTTGCCAGTTCACGTTCTTAAAGAGAGGCCGCAGTTTGATGCTGATATTACATCGAGCATAATCGGTTGGGTTTTCCGCTCATCCTTTCATGGCCGCTTGCTGGTGTGATCCTTTTAAAGCGCCACACTCAGACAAAAAGAAAGAGCCAGCGATCGCTCCTGCTCTCACCGAGTCCCACAGCCTGGCTCCTCTTGATCTGGTGAAGCTGGAAGATTAAAATGATATCCACACACTGCGCGTATACAGCAGTGAGGCGGAAGTGGAGTAATTGGCTAAAGTCGTTGTTGTGAGCGTCCCGCGGGGAAGAGAAAAAGAAAAGAAAAATCCGAACATCTGAAATGATTTGTTGCGAAGAACAGTCGAAGGTTGACAGGTGCTTTGCGCGGCTGTGTCAGTGAAGTCTGGCCGACATGCATGAGATTTTCTGCTTAACAGAAGGGGTCTGTCAACCCATTCCTGCTTTCTGTAAAAAAAAACAAAACAAAAAACACCGGTTGAATTGACCCCTCGGCCTTGGCTGCAGAAAATTCCCACGGGGATGGATCGCCGTAGAAACGGGAAAACATATATTCCCACATTGCCACGTTATATTTCCAACATAATGTGGAAACGGAGATTCAGCGTCAATTTGTCAAAGACAGAACATCATAATCCGTGTTCTTTGAAGAAAAGCGTAATTTTAATTGAACAGGATTTTTTTTTTGAGGGAGCTGTATCAGGTTTCATTGGAAATGGTCTTTAAGAATCGGGGAAACTGATCCCCAGTATTTATTCACTGAAGTATTACAGCAACAAAAATAATGAGCCCGCTGGCAAAGAATATTTTATTCTCATCTCTTTGAGAGCAGCACTGCAGACTAATTACGGCGGAGGATGCAAACAGGTTTCCTCTCTCTTCAAGATTTTAAAGGCTTCTTTTGGACTTCTCAGGAAGTAAAAGTGCGTTTTCAAACCCACTGATGAAAGCCAGCGCAACATTGTTTAAGAAAATCACCTGAACCTTTACATAGGGAGCTTATTAGAGCAAACGACGGGAGGGATGTGCCAAGAGGGAAATGGAGACACGGCTCGTGGAAGATACTTTGCGTCCTGACATTTCCACTGATGCCTCTCAGATGGCTCCAGCAGACAGAGTCAATCACTGAACAGCCTCAGCGCACGGATGCAGAATACGCAGACGCAGGAGCACGGAGGGCGGGGGTGGAGCTCAAGGTTTATCTTTCTCATCCATTTGCACTTTCAGTTGGTATGAGTCACATTTGAGCCGGCCTTGCGTTGCCTGTTTGGCAAAAGAGGTGAAGCCCGTCGGCCGAAATGCGGAATCGATGATGCAGTATCTTTTAAGAAGTCGTCGCGGCTGTAAACCGGGTATCCCCTGTGGAGATCAGTAAGGTACTAACTGATTCTGACAGCTGAGATAAGAGGGTTGCCAGCGAGCAGGGTAAAAAGTTTGAAACCTAAAGGTTTTTATAAATTTAGCACCGCACGCGAGTGACCGTTTCCTCGGGGAAGGATGAGAGATGAAAATCTGCACCTTGTCCGTCAGACATTGCACCTTATCCATTCATTTCACACACCAGTCATTTCTTCGATCAGAATCTACACCACCTATCCTGCACAAGTCAATTGCAGGGTCACTTACAGAAACATACAACCGTTCGCTCTCTCATTCTCATCCGATGAACGTGTTTTTGGACTGTGGGAGGAAACCGGAGAACCCGGAGGAAACCCACGCAGACACGGGAACAACGTGGAGACTCTATGCAGGAAGCCCCTCCCCCCGCTGGAATCCAACCAGGGACCTTCTTGCGGTGAAGCTGAAGCGCAAATCACAGGATCAAATCCAAATATACAGAGCGTTCGATGCACCTGACACCGGCTTGATGAAAGTCTTTTGTATCCTTTACCTTTTATGAGAAAAGAATCAGTTGTCGGAGAAAGACCAATATAAAGGTGAATGATTTATTACCAGGAAGTAATCAATCGAAGGCTAATTCCTCCGAGATCTCCACGGAGCCATCAAGACACCTCCGTGCTCGGATTCTATTGAACCTCACAGCGGAGCTTCTTCATTTCGTAGAAAACATAATTAAATCAGGAGGATGTCCTTAATAATGCAAACTGATTTTCCAGGGCCATTTACAAACAAATAAGCAGATTCCAGCCCGTTTGGTTTTTGTCGCGTTAAAAAGCGGCACGGTGTGATTCAATTATCCACAGGAAACTCTCTCACATGAGCTGAGGGTGTCTGGGATCATGGTGAGGACGGAGCATACTTCTCAGTCTAATGTGAAAGAAGTGACGCTCCCAGATGCTCCCGTTGTGAGCTCGTGTGTGGGTGTACAAATCCTCGCACCGTTTGTGTGCCTGTAGGTCTTCGTGCTACGGCGGCTGCGTTTTAGTTAGTAGTTTTAGGTGTTGATGAGCACATAGCAGGTAACTGGCATGTCTGCCGTGAAAGTCATCTGCTCCGTGTGTGTGAGTTCCCGCCGTTGAGGCCGATTAGCCGGTAAATGGTCAAAATAAAGAGGCTGCTTCTCTCACAGAAGCGGGGTTGGCTTTTCCACACGCGCACTAGTCGATTCTCCAACACAATCTGTGTGTCCGCGAGAGGGAAAATGTCTGCTCATTCTGGACGATTTTAGAGTTGCGTGTTCAGCAATGCCTAGCAAATACATATTTCATGTCCAAATACTGCAATCCCCTGCAAACTCAGTTTTATGGGAAAATCAAACCTCCTTTGCTTCATAAAAATACTTGTTTCGCCACCGGTTTGTCCTATTTTGCTTGAATATTGATTCAAACAATGTACTGCAGAAATCACAGGCCTGCTTGAAGAGTCCTCAGTGGACCTCTGCCAGGAATGGAGAAATACTCTTCTGCAGCCGCATTAGGTGTGTCTGACATTTGTGAAACTGAAAAGAACGGTAAAAAAAAACAACTATCTTGAACAATACTTGGAGTTTACCGGTGGAAATGTGGGGGGGCTGCATGTCCCACACGTCACGTTTTGGGCAGTTCGGGGAAAATTAGTGTGAACCCACAACACCAAATCATGTCAAGGTTCCTTTTGGTTCTGAGAAGTGGAACGGAGGAAGTGGGTGAAAGAAACACGTGATTGAAAAGGCTGAATTTAATCTTGTTATAATTAATCTGTGTGGAATCTCCGTGTCCTCCACATGTCTGCAAGGGTTTCTTATGGGTTCTCAGGTGTCCTCCCACGGTCCAAAACCCTGCAGGCGGTTCACTGGAGCTTCTAAATCGTCCAGACGTGTGAATGCGATGGTGATGGGTCGCATGTCTCTAAATGATGTGCAAATGGGAGCATGAATGGTTGTATTTCTCTTTGATTGACAGGCCAAGGGTAGCCCTGCCTCTTGTCCAATGACAGTCAGACGGGGCTCCAGCGCTCCCATAGAGAATGATTGAATGATTGAATGAATGAGTGAATAATCAATGCGTTAACTTTAACCGGCTCGATGCATTCATTATTCATTTACACCAGTGCTTCATTTACAAGATAGACTTTTCACAAACAGGCAAGGAAAACATGCCAGCATTTCAACAATCCCTAATGAACGACGACGACGACGACGACAGCATTATCTTGGAAAAAGTCTTGAATTCTATCTAATTCGTATCGAATTTTAGTTCACAAATGAACGAAGCTAATTCGTGGAGAGATTTAAAGTCCAAGGAAGTCCATGTCTGTACTCTGTCACTCTGATATTTCTGTTAAGGTTGTCAGAGATTATGGATATTTACAGCATTATCCTACCTTTTTAATGTAGTGTATTTGTTTTGATTGCCCACGCTTAGTACTTCTGGCAGAAGAGCAGGGTAATAAAACACACACTGCTACCGAGCAACTGAAATCCAATTCAATCACCAATTGTGCTTCATGTTTCCAGTGACCCGAACCAGCCCGTTCCTCAGGACACCAAGTTCATTCACACCAAACCTAACCGCTTCGAAGAAGTGGCCTGGTCCAAGTACACCCCCAAGGAACAGCTGTACCTCCATATCGGCCTCAAGCCCCGTGTCAGAGATCACTATCGCGCCACGAAAATCTCCTTCTGGCTCCAGTTAGTTCCTCACCTGCATCACGTCAACGAGCTCCTCCAGTCGGTGTCCTCCTTCACGCACAGTCCCTCCCCGCAGGATGACACCCCGTATTCTTACACCAAACGGCTTTCTAAAGTTTGGCCCCCGAGCAGTACGCGTCACCCGGGTTCTCAAGGCGGGACCATGCAGCCGCCGGAGTCCGCTCTGGGCCAGGGTGGCGGGGAAAGCGGGGTCCACGTCCCCAGCGAGGACTACTCCACCGAGCTCTCCGTGACGATCGCGGTGGGCGCCTCGCTGTTGTTTCTCAACATCCTGGCATTCGCGGCTCTGCTGTACAAGAAAGACAAGAGGCGCCTGGAGCACCGCAGGCCGCGCCCGCTCCCCCCCCCTCGTCGAGACATCACGCCCGCCGACGTCGCCGCCCACCTTCAAGGGGAAGGACTCATGTCGTTGCAGGTCAGCGCCGGTTCAGCCCCGAGCGTCTTGGCGTCGATACGGTTTTGTATTATTTGTGTCGAGTAATTAACACGGTCATTAATTACACAACAAAGCTAGATGTTTTGCGTGTGATTATCCGGATAATTATCCCGCTGACAGAGCAGCTGAGAGCAGAGCCGTTCTGTAAAGCGCGGCCTGCTATCTGTTGCGGGGACGTGCGTGTCGGTGTGTGTGTGCGCAAGTGTGTGTACGCCGCGCTCAGGTGCCGAAGTCGCTGCCCGTTTCGATACATCTGTTGACTGTTTGGCCTCTTTTGTGTCCTTCTGGTCAGCTCACATAACACACCGATTGCCAGATGCCAGACATCTTCTTTTCAAGGCTGAAATTCTTTTACTCGTCGGCAGAACCGCTGCTTTTTCGCCGAGGGGTTTTATTTATTTTCAGGTTCTTTTCATGTGCCATTTCCGAGCCGTTTTGAACGCCGTGTGGCGTAACGTGCGAAGACCGGTTCCGATTTTTTTCACTCACTTTTGACGCGGTTGCCTCGCACAGGACGGAAAAACGACACGCTTGGCCGGCGGGGGTTGAAATGAGGACGACAAACAGCTGCGAAGAGGCCTAGTTTTGATGTTTGACCGGGTAAACGCCGTTGCAAATGAATGATTGACGGCCTTCACAAACCTCGGGATATTCATCGTGAATAGAAAATCCTTTCTTATTTATGCCCGGTAAAAAAACAGACTTTATTGGTAGAGGATATTTGATATATTTTTCATATTTTTTATTCATGTTGAGAAGGGGTATTATGGAATTATATGAAATTAATTTATTGAATTTATTATTTATTTTATTCATTTATTTTTCATTTTGTTGTAGCCTTAAAGTTCAAACCGCGGCTACGAGGCCAAAGCACTCATGTTTTTATGCAAGAAAGAAACTCGAAAAAACAAATAACCCAGACTCATCCGGCCTGCAGGTTTTTTGAGTTTACTGCATGGGAGCTTCAACCTGCACAACATAATGAAACGGCACCCTTTGTTTCCGGTAAATGATCACAGAAATAGGCCCTAGATTTCGTGAAGTTAGGCTGAATTTGTCCTCCTGGCATCGCTGGCATCGATCCTTTATTGCGTCCGTCCGTCTTTGCAGGTGAAGCAGCTGGAGTGTGATGCAGCGTCAGCGGATGAGAGGAACAACACTCACCACCATCACACCCTGGATACACTGGACGCCCTGGACGGCTTGGACACCCAGGACATCTACAGCACGCTGGACACTGTGCGCCTCACCTGCCCACCCGATTACACCCTCACCTTGCGTCGCTCACCGGACGACGTCCCCCTCATGACCTCTTTGACCCCGGGATCCCTGCCCGTGACCCCCGGTTCACACCCCGTCACCCCGGCGACACCAATGACCCCTATGACCCCTGCATCAGTGGTTGGGATGAGGATGGGTCATCCTCACCAGGGATACACACACCATAGCCCATATAGTAATACACATTTGCCACACACACACATCTCCACACACACACACTCCACCACACGCGTATAACCGCAGCCAGATGCTCATGCATAGGAGGACATGTTCGACATTGATGACACTCATACTAAGACATACATGCAGACACAGATGCATATTTACACAACAGCAGCTGCGGACACACACACGCAAACAAACACACACACACACACACGCTCGCACACACACACACACACACACACACACCAGAAAGACTTAAATA